>SJYX01007998.1:61254-95748 GCA_006410675.1 Oreotragus oreotragus | reverse complement strand
CTTTCTATCTTGTTACATTGATCTATATTTCTGTTTTTGTGTCAGTATCATATTGCATTGATTACTTTAACTTTGTATGACAGTCTGAAGTCAGGAGCCTGATCTCTATAGCTTTGTTTTTCTCTCTCAAGACAGCTTTGGCTCTTTGGAGTCTTTTGTGTTTCCATACACACCATGCAATTATTTTCTGTAAGACATTTGTAAGAAATTCTGTAAGAAATTTGGTAATTTGGTAATCCCATTGGTAATCTGGTAGGGAATTCATTGAATCCACAGATTGCTTTGTATAGTGTACTTATTTTGATAAAATTGATTCTTCCAATCAAAGAACATGACATCTCTCTCCATCTGTTTGTATCATCTTTGATTTATTTCATCAGTATATCTTTTCATCCAATGGTTCTGTAACTTTGTTTGACAATCAGTAGTTAGTTCTCATTCACATTAACTGTCTGCAGATTTTTAAAAGTGGTGACAGGTACATAGGTCACCAGCACAAAGAGCCTATTTGATGACTTTTCACTCTCATTACTATACTGTGGACAACTATACCAAATTCACTGAGCCCTAGTAGTTTTCTGGTGGCATCTTCGGGATTTTCTGTGTATAGTATCGGGTCATCTGCAGTCGCAGTTTTACTTCTTTTCTATTTTGGGGTCGTTTTATTTATTTTACTTCTCTGATTGTTGTGGCTAGCACTTCCACATGTTGAATAGAAGTGGAAAGAGTGGGCACCCTTGTTTTATTCCTAATCATGGGGGAAAACCTTTGTTTTTCACTGTTGAGAATGATATTTGCTGTGGGTTTGTTGTATATGGCCCTTATTATGCCCACTTTTGAAGAGTATTTTTTTTTATCATAGATGGATGTTGAATGATGTCAAAAGTGTTTTCTGAGTCTCTTGAGATTTATATGGTCATTATTCTTCAGTTTGTTAGTATGATATATCATGCTGATTGATTTTCATATATTGAAGAATCCTTATATTCTTGGGATAAATCCCACTTGATCATGGTGTTGCTGCTGCTGCGTCGCTTCAGTTGTGTCCGACTGAGTGTGACCCCATAGGTGGCAGCCCACCAGGCTCCCCGTCCCTGGGATTCTCCAGGCAAGAACACTGGAGTGGGTTGCCATTTCCTTCTCCAGTGCATGAAAGTGATAAGTGAAAGTGAAGTCGCTCAGTCGTGTCCGACTCTTAGCACCCCCATGGACTGCAGCCCACCAGGGTCCTCCATCCATGGGATTTTCCAGGCAAGAGTGCTGGAGTGGGGTGCCATTGCCTTCATGGTGTATGATCCTTTTAATGTACTGCATCTATTTGCTAACATTGTTTTGAGGATTCCTGTGTCTATGTTTATCAGTGACATTGACCTATAATTGTCTCCTTTTGTGCTATCATTGTCTGACTTTGGGATCAAGGTAATGGTGGTCTCATAGCATGAGCCTGGGAGTGTTCTCTGTAATTTTTTGAAGGCATTTCTAAATGTTCAATAAAATCACCTGTGAAGCCACCTGGTCCTGGACTTTTGTTTGGAAGTATTTAACCACAGTTTCAATTTCAGCACTTGCGATTGGCCTGTTTATATTTTCTATTTGTTCCTGGTTCATTCTTATAAAGTTGTACCTTTCTAAGAATTTGTCTAAACCTTCTAGGTTTTCCATTTTATTGGCATATAATTGCTGTGTCTCTTACACTCTTTTGTACTTCTCTTGTTTCAGTTGTAACTTTTAAAATTTTTAATTTCACTGATTTGAGTCCTCTCTATTTTTTTATTCATGAGTCTTGCTAAAGTTTTATCTGTTTTGTTTATCTTCTCAATTAACCAGCTTTTATATTTCACTGATCTTTGTTGTTTTCTTTGTACCTATTCATTTCTACTCTGATCTTTATGATTTATTTCCTTCTACTAAACTTGGGTTTTGTTTGTTCTTTTTCTTTAGTTGCTTTACCTATAAGGTTGATTGCTTATTGGTAGTTTTTCTTGTTTCCTGAGGTAAGATTATTATTTTTTATTTCCTCTTTGATTGCTTCAGTAATCCACTGGTTGTTTAGTAGCATATTGTTTAGTCTCCATGTGTATTTGTTGTTTTTCACTTTATAGTTTTTTTTCTGTAATTTAGAAAAGAGGTTTGATATGATTTCAGTTTTCTTAACTTTTAATGAGGTTTGATTTGTGGTCCAGTATGTGATCCATCTTGGAGAAAGTTCCATGTGCTCTTGAAAAGAAAGTGTATTTTGCCACTTCTGGATGGAAAGTTATATAAATATCAATTAAGTTCACATGGCCTAATGTGTTATTTAAGGCCTGTGTTTCCTTATTGATTTTCCGTCTGGATGATCTGTCCATTGATGTGAGTGGAGTTTTAATATCCCCCACTATAGCTGTGCTCTGTCAACATCCCCTTGTATGGCTGTTAGTATTTGGCTCATATTTGTGATGCTGTTAATGTTGGGTGCCTATATATTTACAACGGTAACTTTTTCTTCTTGGATTGATCCCTTGATCATTATGTAGTGTCCTTCCTTATCTCTTGTAACAGTCTATTTTGTTTGATATAAGTATTGCTGCTCCAGCTTTCTTTTGATTTTAATTTGTATGGGATACCTTTTTCCATCCTCTTACTTTCAAGCTGTATGTGTCCCTAGATCTGAAGACAGTATATGCAGGTCTTGTTTATGTATGCATTCAGTTTGACTATGTCTTTTGGTTGGAGCATTTAATCCATTTATAGTTAAAGTAATTATCAATATATATGTTCCTGTTAACATTCTCTTAATTGTTTTGGATTTATTTTTCTAGGTCTTTTTTCTTACCTTCCGCTGTTGCTCTCTTGTGATTTGATGACTATTTTTGGTGGTGTGGTGGGTTTATCTTTTGTGTGTGTATGTATCTATAGATTTTTTTTGGTTTGATATTCCCATGAGGTTTTGATATAACAGTATATGTACAAACATTGTTTTAAGTTGCTGGTCTCTTTCCCACCTAGAGAAGTTCCTTTAGCATTTGCTGTGAAGGTGTTTTGGTGGTGCTGAATTCTCTTAACTTTTGCTTATCTGTAAATCTTTTGATGTCTCCGTCAAATCTGAATGGGACCCTTGCTGGCTAGCGTATTCTTGGTTGTAGATATTTCCCTTTCATCACCTGAAATATATTGTGCCACTCCCTTCTGGCCTGCAGAATTCCTGCTGAAAAATCAGCTGATAACTTTATGGGGATTCCCTTGTATGTTATTTGTTGCTTTTCTCTTGCTGCGCTTAGTAATTTTTCTTTGTCTTTAGTTTTTGTCAGCTTGATTATTATGTGCCTTGGTGTGTTCCTCCTTGGGTTCATCATGTATGGGACCCTCTGAGCTTCCTGGGACTTGAGTGACTATTTCCTTGCCCATATTAGAGAAGTTTTCGACTGTAATCTCTTTGAATATTTTCTCAGGTCCTTTCTCTTTTCCTTCTTTTTCTGGGACCCCTATAATGCAAATGCTGGTGCATTTAATGTTGCTCCCGAGGTCTCTGAGGCTGTTTTCGTTTATTTTGTTTTTTTCTGTATTTTGTTCTATGGCAATGATTTCCATCACTCTGACTTCCAGCTTATTTATTCATTCTGCTGCTGTAGTCATTCTGCTATTGGTTCTTTCTCATGTATTCTTCATCCCACTTATTGTATGGTTCACTGTTTCTCTGTTCTTTAAACCTTTTAGCTTCATGTTAAAGGTTTCTCGCAACTTCTGTCTGTGTCTCTGTGCTTTTCCCCAAGATTCTGGATTATCCTTACTATCCTTACTCTAAATTTTTTGAGGTAGGCTGCCTGTCTCCACGTCGTTTATGGGGTTCTTACGGGGTTTGTCATGTTCCTTCATTTGCAACATGTCTTATGTCAACTTTTCTGTGTTGTAGTCTCATGGGGTCGCGAGGAGTCGGACACGACTGAGCGACTTCACTTTCACGTCTCACTTTCATGCACTGGAGAAGGAACTGGCAACCCACTCCAGTGTTCTTGCCTGGAGAATCCCAGGGACGGGGGAGCCTGGTGGGCTGCCGTCCATGGGGTCGCACAGAGTCGGACACGACTGACGCGACAGCAGCAGCAGCAGTCTCCTTTCTACATGTTGCAGGATCACAGTACCTCTTGCTTCTGGTGTCTGCCCCCTGGTGAGTGAGGTTGCTCCAGGAGGTTATGCAGGCTTCCTGGTGGGAGGGACTGATGCCTGCCCTCTAGTGGATGGAGCTGGATCTTGTCCCTCTAATGGACAGGGCAGCAGCAGTCTCCTTTCTACATGTTGCAGGATCACAGTACCTCTTGCTTCTGGTGTCTGGCCCCTGGTGGGTGAGGTTGCTCCAGGAGCTTATGCAGGCTTCCTGGTGGGAGGGACTGATGCCTGCTCTCTAGTGGATGGAGCTGGATCTTGTCCCTCCAATGGACAGGGCTCTGTCAAGTGGTGTGTTTTGACATCCTATTAGCTCAGTATGGCTTTAGGCAGTTTGTCTGCTGATGGGCAGAACTGTGTTCCTGTCTTGCTGGTTCTTTGGCCTGAAGCATGACAGCTTGGAACCTCTAGGTTGTCGGGTGGGGCCAGGTCTTGGTGCCAAAATTGGGACTATGGGGGAGCTCAAGCCAATCAATATTCTCTGGGGCTTCCTCCATCAGTGTCCTTGCCCTCACAGTGAGCTACAGCCAAACCCCGCCTCCCAGACCCCTAGTTAGGTCTAGCTCCAGTTCATGGAGAGGTACTGCTTTGTGCTGGTTCCCAGTGCAAGTGAGACCTTGTGTGCAACCTGCAAGAGAGAAGTTTCTGTTTCTCCCTGCCCTGTGGAGCTGCTGCATGCAGGCCCTGGTGGCCTTCAAAGCCAAATACTCTGAGGGTTTTTTAATTCCTGACCCTCATACTGCCTTGGAAGGCTGTCTTTTTATATGGGAATGTCCCTGTGTAGTCTCTGTGTGTTTTATATTTTTTGATGTGAGGACTGTTTTTAGTACGGATGTCTACTACCCCTTTCCTCAGTGTATGCTGCCCATTCTCCCCTTGATAGGAGATGTGACTGCTGTTGTGGTGACCTGAGCCTGCGATGGATACTGAGCAAAGCTCCCCACGCCCACTTTCTCTGTGTTGTTACTGCCCTGTCAGGGGCAAGCCTGCTCCCTAGTTGTTGGAGTAGAGGTCCCCAGATCTGTCTCTGAGCTGTGCTTCTGATCTGCAGTGTGAGAGAGGCAGAGTTGGAGCACTCCCACTGGGAGAAAAGTCACTGCATGCTCTTCCTCCGGAGCTATTTACCCGTGTGCGTATTCTGCTGTGTCATTTTTCACCCCTTGTGCGGACTCACAAATTACACTATTGTTGGAACTGCTCTCAGCCCCACCTTACCCATGGCTATAGTGGTAATTGTTCCTGGCTTTTCTCAGGCATCGTTTTCCCCAAGCCACCAGTGTAGATCCGCCAAAGTCATCCCAGGACTGCAGTAATCATGTGCCTGGATCCACTGTGGGAGTTAATGGAGACAGCTCAGATTCTGACCTGCTCCAGTCCCCTTGTGTATGTGCCCACGAAGCCCACAGCTGCTAAAGCTAAACCTATCTCACATGCAGGAGCGCTCATCCATTCAGATATTCTGCAGGTGCTGTTTTCAAAGCCAGCAGCAGAGGTGTAAATCCATGGTTCTTGCAACCATGACAAGAGAATTCAGCTCTTCTACCTTTGTTGCATGACCCCAGGGGCTTAACTGTGGTTTCAGTACCACCTCTGTGCGTGTTCCCCCCACCAGCACCTGTACCTGAGACCCCTCTAAGGCCAGTGGGGGTGGAGGCAGCAATGGGCAGGGTGTGCAAGCCCACTGGGGCCAGCAGGGTCAGAGGAGGTATTGGTAGGAGGGAAGTGGGAGCCTGCTCAGGTGGATGCTCCTCCTAGTGCCCGCCAAGGCAGGGGACAGGGGAAGGGGCACAGTGGTGGCCCTGCCTCTTGTGTGCCACTCAACAATGGCATTTTGCTCCTCTGGTGGCCCAGATTTCTTTCACAAACATTCCTGGTTGTGGAACTTCTTATTCCTGCCTCTTCAGATCTGTCTGTTTGCAGCCAGTAGCTGTTCTCTTCCTGAGCCCACTCTTCAAACCCCACATTCCAGTACCCAACCCCTTCCACACCAGTGAACGTGACTCAGGCTGGGGCATGCAGAGCTGCAGCACAGACCATTCATGTAGGTCTTACACTGTCCTGCCTGCCACAGACCAGTGTCTGTACTGTCTTTCCTCTCTGTCCCAGCTCTCCCCGGGGGAGGGGCAATGGGAAGCTGTTGCTTAATGAATGTAGTGGTCCAGCTCCCAAGATGGGAAGAGTCCAGACATTCACTACAGTGTGAATATACTGAACATTATGTACTATACTGTACACTTAAAAATGGCTATAGTGGTAAATTTAAAGGTAAGTGTATTTTACCACAATTTAAAAAATATTAACCACTGAGGTATATACATCTGTCATGTCATGTGAGCCTTGCAACAACCCTGAACTGTTTGTAGGATGTCCTCATTTTATAGTGAGGAGCTTAAGCCTCAGAAAAGTGAAATTGTCCAAGGCACATGACTGAGAATGGCAAAGCTGAGCATCACACTCGGATCTCCTGGTTCCATGCCCAGTGCTGGCTGCTACCACATAAGGGGAGGAGAAGGTCAATGGAATCAACTCGACTGCTGGTTGAAATATCAGAAATTAACCCTTGGAAGTTTGTGAAGAAAGCTATAAATGTGTTTGTAGGGGTATGTGTGTGTGAGTGAGAGAGAGAGGAGAAAGAGAAGGAAGGAAGGGGATGGACGGAGGGCTGAAGAAAGAGGGAAGAGCCTGTTTCCAGGCACCTGCTTCCTGCTTCCTGTTCAATATTCCTCCCTTCCTAAATCTTCAGAGGGCAAGTGTGAGTCAACTCTAAACACAGTGAGAAAAGGTCACCCAACAGTTATTCCTTCAGCAGCAAAATCCGAAGTTACCTGCATGGAGATTGTCTGTACACCTAAAATTAAGACCCTGAAGATGATCGGAAGGAGTTGGTGGCCCTTACTTTGGAAATGGCTCCATTAGGTGTCCTCCTATGCTCTATCTACCCACCACCTCCTCTGAAGACAGAAAATGACAAAATGCATTTACAAAAGGGAGGGAAGGGGACTGGGAAGAGCACCGCACAGGCCTCGAGCCCAATCCCACCTACACAGACCACCAACTTACTGTATGATCCTGTGCATGTCCCTTCCTCTGCTCCACGGGTTGGCCTGCTGTTACTACCACCATTTTCATTCCCTGAATTTGGGTGGAATTTAAAGTAGAACACAATCTCCCAAGGAGAGTCAAAAATACAAAAGCATCATCTCATCCCTTTTAAGAAGCTTTTATTTACTATGTGCCAGGCACTTTGATGGACTCTTTACATATGGCAGCCCTCATCCTTCTACTGCTTGCAAGTTATTTTTATGATGAGACTTCACTGATGATACCAAGTTTCCCAAAGTAGTTGCCTAGATGATAAAGAGTGGAGTCAGAAATGGAACACATACCTGTCAGGTTCCAAAGATTGCTCTTGTCTCCACCCTATGATGTTAAGCTCAATAGCCAGGCAACATGGAGCCAGGGAAGAAGTTAGCCTACCTGTCAGCCACAGGGCAAATTTTGTGGAGAAGGTAGGCATTATTGTTGCAAGAAAGCAGTTGACAAGTAGATAGGGGGATGCATTGGGGGAGCAGGAACACATAAGCAGGGTGGTAGAGAGTATAAAGTTTCTAGAAACTTGTCAATTATCCTTTTGGTTTCAGTTCAGTTCAGTTCAGTTGCTCAGTCGTGTCTGACTCATTGAGACCCCATGGACTGCAGCACACCAGGCTTCCCTGTCCATCACCAACTCCTGGAGCTTACTCAAACTCATGTCCATTGAATCAGTGATGCCATCCAACCATCTCATCCTCTGTCATCCCCTTCCCCTCCTGCCTTCAATCTCTCCCAGCATCAGAGTTAAGTGGTGGTAAAGAATCCATCTGGCAATGCAGGAGATGCCAGAGATGTGGGTTCAATCCCTGGGTTGAGAAGACCCCCTGGAGGAGAAAATGGCAATCTACTCCAGTATTTTTGTGAGGAAAATCCCATGGGCAGAAGAGCCTGGAGGGCTACAGTCCATAAGGTCACAGACTCAGACACAACTGAGTTACTAAGCACACACACACATGTTGATCTATGGCTGAGATCATAATTCCACAACTTTCGTTCTTAAATGCCACATGAAGGGGCTTATTTGGACAAGCAGCAGAGAGCCACCAAAAGTTTATATCAAGGGGTTTATCAGCAATTGTTAGTGCTATATATCTTATAAACATTCTTTGTGTGTTGTGAAGAAATTAGGCACACCTGCAGTGTTTCAAAGAGCACGTAGTTGGTTTCACTCTGCCTCACATAGACAGTAGCATTACTGATACTACTCAGTAGATAAGCAATGGCATTACATCAGCACCTAGAGCCTCTTAGCAAGCACAGTGAAGTCAGCTAATGGTGCTGCTTCTTTCTTTTCTTTTATGCTCTAGGAAGGATTAAGAAGCTTCAAGGAACTTCGAGCCAAATTTCAAAATCTTGACGCATCATCTCTTTCAGGACCTATCAAATTCCCAGCAGGTGTTTCTCGAAAGGGAGACTTTGGAAGCCGACAATCCATGAAGACTTTGGCCAGTGGGAAACCCCCTTCATCCAGCCACAATCAGCACTCACCCAACTGTGCTGATGGTGATCCCCAGCCTCTTAAACCCCAGCAAGTGAAGGAGACTCAGAAGAGAGAGATTCAGAAATGTTCTAATTACCTGGAACTTCTGAGTTTTCCTGGTTCTGCAGTAAGTTCACAGAAGGCTTCTCTGCTGTCAGATGTGTATCAGTCAAATGATGAGATAGCCAATAAGAAGAAAGTCATGGTGAATGATAGCTTCAGAAACAAGCTCTGGAGCTGGGAGATTTTATCTCAGAAAAATGAGACACCATCCGTCTTTCTCCCTGCCAGTTGTGGAAGCAGGGCCTTCCATCTTAAAGAGCAGAAAAGTATCAAGCTGACTCCAGAGGAGCCCAGGGAAAATATGGAAATAAAAGAAGCCCAGTCCCTACCTTCACACAGGCACCTGATGGCCCAAAGGAGATTGTGTGCCATCTCTGAAGATCCCACCGTTCGACCTTCTCAATGTAGCAGAGAGAGCGGAGCAAACTCCAGTCCTGAGAGGAGCTGGACAGGGAGCATCTGTCACCCTGTCTATGACACTAAGCTCACCAGCCAGACCCCAGGTGAGAAATCAAATCCCCACAGGCCTAGGGGGAGGCATCACTGTATTTTCTTAATTTAGAGCTTACTGGCATGGGTGGGCTCATATGTGGCCTGGGCAGTGTTTGTCTCACACTCTAGCACAGATATTCTAAACTCATCTGCCAGATTATAATTTCAGGTTTGGATTAAGTGATTAATCTCCAGGAATTATACGAAGAGACAGGTGGGACAAACCCAGATTTGAATCCTTTAGCTCTGCTTCTTACAAGATGCCTGAACTGGGGCAGTCTGCTTAACTTCACAAAGGCTGGTTTCCTTTCCTATCAGTTGATCCATTGCCGGTCTTCCCTGTCTTAGTAAGTAGCACAACCACCCTCCTATTTGCTCAGGTCAAAAGTCTAGGAATCATATTCTGTTCCCCTCACCCACCCCCACCCCACCTCCCTGCCTCTTTGTTTGTAACTAATCACTGTTTGCAGCAAGTTCTTGGCTCTGTCACCAAAACACGTTCTGAATCTCCTGACTTGCTTCCATTTCTGCCTTCTGCTCAAGTCTACAGCACTATGGACCATCTCTTGCTTGGGCCACTGCAAGGTCCAGCTGGGCTCCACGCTTTCACACTCTTGCCCTCTGTATTCTATGCTCCTCCTCACAGGCACAGCGATGCTCTAAAGCATTAATCCAATCATATCACTCCCCTGCTGTCTTACTGTGGCTCGTACAGTTTGCTCCTTGCCAGCATCTCGTACTCTCTCCTCTCTCACCACATTGGCCTTCTTTCTATTCCTGATATCCCAAGCTAGTTCCACCCCAGGGCCTTTGTACTTGCTGCTTGCTCTGTCTGGAACACTTTTTCTGTAGGACTTTGGCCTCTCCCTCCTTCACTTTATCAGGGTCTCTGCTTAGTACCACCCGCTGTGTGTGGACCTTGTGGATCACTCTATCTGAGACAGCCACCCACCTCCAGCAGCTTTTTTTACACGGCTATTGTTTTCTCTCACTTACCCCTATCTAGTTTGTTATCTATTTGTTTACCTCAGGAAAGTATAAGTTAAGTGAGAATAAAAACTGTCTTCTTTACCACTGTATCCCCAGAACCTAAAGGAACAAGGGCCAGTTTCGATGAGTTCTCAAGAAAGTATTTTTTGAATAAATGGCTGGCTGGCTCTCTTGCTTACAAAATCCTGTTTGGTTTCTCTTCCACTCAGAATAGCATCTAAACTACTTACTACTGACTTCACAGCTCTGCTTCTTTTGGTCCCTGCTTATGTCTCCAACTGACTTCCTGCTGTCTTTCCCTGGCTCCCTAGCCGATAGACGACATCCTGGAATCCCTTGCTGTTTTGTGAACAGACTTCATTGTGACTCAGGACCTTATGATTTCTGTTCCTCCTTCCTATATAATACTTTTCTTTGATCTTTCCTTCGTTACCTTTAGGTCTAAGTTCAAATGACACTTTCCCAGATAAGCCTTCTCTAGGCAAAGATCTCTATCTAAAGTCTATTACCTCACCACCAAGAATTCACATTCTTTCACATCATCCTGTTTTATTTCCTTTATAGAATTAATAGAATGCTGTGATTTTCTCTTTTTACTTTTTTTTAAATTGAAGTATAGTTGTGTTAGTTTCAGATGTACAGCAAATGATTCAGTTATATATATATGTGTGTGTGTGTGTGTGTGTGCTTTTCAGTAGGTCCTTGTTGGTTATCTATTTTATAGCAATGTGTACATGTTAATCCCCAAATCCTTATTTGTCCCCCATCACTGCCCTGTCATAGTTTTCTTATCTGTTTATTTGTTTGCGTGTTTATCATCTGCCACCTCCTATTGGAACGAAAATTCATGAGGGCAGAACTCTTTCTTGTCCTTAACTCTAGTTCCAGCCCCTAGAACAATGCTTGGAATATAATAAATTATCTTTGCGACCCCGAGGACTGTAGCCCACCAGGCTCCAGTGTCCATGGGATTCTCCAGGCAAGAATACTGGAGTGGGTTGCCATTTCCTTCTCCAGGAGATCTTCCTGACCCAGGGATCAAACCCAGGTCTCCTGCATTACAGGCAGATGCTTTAACCTCTGAGCCACCAGGGAATCCCATTGTTGATGAAGGAATAGGGAGGAAGAAAGGATGAATGGGAGCAAGGAGAGATGGGAGGAAAGAAAGGTCTAGATAACCTACCTGACAGAGCTGTTGGGAGGATCAAATGGGATAACCCAAGTAAACTGCTTAGCACAGTGCCTGATAAAAATTAGGAGCTCAGTTAGTAAGTAAGTGATCATTCATTTTACTGTCTTCCCTATTATCTGATAAAGACTAAAATCTCTGACCCTGCAGCTTATACTTCGGGTCTTAGAAGAAAGGAACTTTGCCCTGTGTAACCCCTGATAGTACGGCTAGCGCTCCTTGACTGCAGAAGATAGCGGGGCTTTGAGGGGTTCGCACTGATGTTTTTGTAAAACACTAGCCAAGTTTCTTTAGTTTTACCATGTGGTCAGCCACTGTATTTTGTCAATCAAAAGTCAGGGCACTTGAGTAATATAAGATTTTGTGCTGTTTTCAGTGTAAAAAGCATATATAATATTTATATATAAGGCTGGAATTGCTGTTGGTTAGCTCATCAGTGCAGAAGAATAAAATACATAAAATTGGGACTGTCCTGAAAATTGCAGGATGTAGAATCCACAGGTGCCCAGGTCCCACGAAGCCAGCCTTGAAACCTGTTCTAGATATTGGAGCCCTGGAAATCAAGAGAGCAGTTGTTACTCCTGTTCACGTCTCCCATATTGTTTGCCCATCATGAGAGCTTGAAGAATCCTTTCAGGGGATAGTCACTGTCACTGTCCACTGTCCACTGTCCATGCTGTGCATTTCTGCTGATGCTGGTCCTGTGCTTGGCACTGAGAGATCACTAAGGCTTTGTCCCTTCCCTCTAGGAACCTACATTCAGTGGGAAGATAGACCAGCCTTTCTCATATGTCACAGCACTGATGGAGAGGTGGTAACAATGAGCTAGGTGATACTGAACAAAGAGTGGTTGATTATCAGTTGGTTTTCTGGTATAAATCAGGAAAGGTATCATTGGAGGAGGGTCTTAAAGAATGAGTCAAAATTCACCAAGGGAGGAGTAAGGGAACAGCATACCAGAACAGGAATGGCATGAACAGTTCAGTCACAGTCATGTCTGACTCTTTGCGACCCCATGAACCACAGCACACTAGGCCTCCCTGTCCATCATCAGCTCCCGGAGTCCACCCAAACCCATGTCCACTGAGTCGGTGATGCCATCAACCATCTCATCCTCTGTCATCCCCTTCTCCTCCTGCCCTCAATCTTTCCCAGCATCAGGGCCTTTTCAAATGAGTCAGCTCTTCACATCAGGTGGAGTGAACAAAATCTTGGATATTTGAGAGCTATTTAAGGCTTTTGAAATCAAATCTGGACTTGTAATAACCTAGAAAAGAATCAGAAAAGGATCTTCTACACATATAAAAACTGAGTCATTTTGCTGTATACCTGAAATGAACACAACTTTATACACATATGCACACACAAACCTATGACTCACTATGCTGCACAAACACAACTTTGTAAAATAACTATACTTCAAATAAAGAGGTGAGTTAAAAATAGAATAAAAAAATAAAAAGAAAAAAAAATAAACTGCAAAAAAAATTTTATGAAATCTGGAAAACTGAGAAGCCAGTGGTATGAGCAAAAGATGTTGGGACTGAAGGCTGGGGAAGCAGAATGGTAAAGTGTAGTAAGAAAAAGAAGTATAGACTGATGCTGTGTGATGTTTTAACACAAAAGGATGGAGTGAGTGGACGGCAGCTGAGAAGACTGAGCTTCATCCTCTGGGCAGCTGGGATGGTGGTGAGCTTGGGTTCACGTGTTGATCAGGACTCTCTGGCTACTGGGCCTCCTAGTCTCACTGGGAGGGGAGTGAGACTGAGGCCAACCATGAAATGGAAATAATAACCTGTATTTTGGACTCTTTGTGCCCAGAGGAACAGCCAGATGTCAGGCACCCACAACTCCCCAATACCAAGCCACTGCCTTCCGTCGAGTCCCTGGGTCCTCCTCCCCCAAAGCCGCCAAGGCCCCCAGTCGTGACCCTCCAGGCCTTCCAGAGGCAGGCAGCTGCTCTTTCCAAGCCCGATGGGGAAGGTAAGAAAACACACACACACAGGGCCCGTGCACAGCCAGCCAAGGGGAGTCATGGCTCCCGTGCCCCCATCTCCCTGTCACCTCCCGCCTCTGCATCAGCTCCCAGGGGACGGTGCCAAACTGCTTTTCTGTGGGGCTGGACATCCATCACTACTTATTCTCATATAGAGGCTGTGGCAGCTTGCCCGTGAAATGACAAATCTGTGGGAATTGGCCCCTTATCGCTCCTGGGCCAGCCTGCTTCCCCTGAGAGCTTTGCGTTTGATCACTGGGAATCTGTCCAAGAGGAAGAAAAAGAAAAGTAGCTGAAGAGGGGGGCAGGGAGTCTTTGTTTTCCTACAAAGCCTGTGTTGTCAACACCGCCAAGTGGAGTAGGAGAGGGGAGGAAACGCAGTGTGAACTTGACCTGGGATCGTGATGGGAGTCTCCTGGGCCACTGGGGTCGGTGCTCAGGAATGGACTGAAGGGCCCCACCGCTGCCCCACTAGTCCTCCGTGCCACAGGCTGCAGCGTCCCTGCTTGGCAGCCTTCCTCCTGTGCTCTTGTGTGTCTTCCTCTGCTATGTAACGGAACCTCTCCCCCCTCCACCCCCATCGCCTGACCCCACTGACACTGTCAACGCCTTTGCTCACATTTGCTCTAAGGAAACACCAGGTGAACGTACACTGTGGGCGATGTGTAGCGTGGTGCTAGCATTTTTCTTACTGTGGCCGCGAGCCCCAGTGAAGAGCACACTGAAGGAGTTAATTTCTCATTCGTTTCTTCTTAGCTTGCTGAGTGCTCATTTGACTGCTTTGGGCAACCTCAGGGTGAAATTTCTTTAACTCAGTGGTTCTCAGACATCAGCATGCATCAGAATCAGCTGGAGGGCTTGTTAAAATACAGCTTTCCGGGCCTGAACCTGGAGTTCCGAGTCAGTTGGTCTGGATTTGTGCTTAGTCGCTCAGTCATGTTCGACTCTGCAACTCTCTGGACTGTAGCCTGTCAGACTCTGTCCGTGGGATTTCTCTGGCAAGAATACTGGAGTGGGTTGCCGTTTCCTCCTCCAGGGGATCTTCCTGACCCAGGGATCCAACCTGCATCTCCTTTGTCTCCTGCATTCCAGGTGGCTTCTTACCCCGCTCAGCCATTGGGGAAGTCCGGTCTGGGTTTGAGAATTTATGTTTTTAACAAGTTCGCTGGGAGACACTGATATTGCTGGTTTGGGGGCCATGCTCTGAGAACCACTGCTAAAAGTTACCTTAAGTCATATCCTAAAAGGAAATTCTGTAACGAGAAATAGAGCTCTTCCAAGTACACTTTGATAATGTGGCTATCTCCATATCAAAGAGGGTGGTTTGATTTTTATAAACAGTAAATAATTCAGGCCTCAAACCATCTCTCTGAAAGAGAAAAAAGTTGTCAGAGAACAGAGGACTAAGGTTTTGGGAATAAAATGGGCTCCCCATTTTATTAGATTTTATTAAACCCCAGCTCCCTCATCACTGGCTATTTAGGTTTGGTCGTGGGACCCACTGAGCTTCATTGTCCTTATCTGTAAAATGGGGATGATAGTGACACTCCTCTTGTAGGATGATTGTAAGGAGAAATAAGGTGAGGCCTGGGAAGGCTGAACAGTGCCCAGAACAATAGTAAGCGCTCAGGGAAGGCAGTCTTACCATTACCTCAAGCATGCGTCGAGCAGCTGCACTCTATTTTGCCAGACTCTGTGATAGAAACAAGAGATTAGTTACAACAAGTGCTGTTAGAGCTAGTGCACATCCACAGGGCAAAGGGAAATCAAGAACAGCAACCTAGGTCTCATACCATTGAGGAAACTGGGTAAAGAGTATATGGGGCCCCTCTGTATTATTTCTTACTACTGCATGTAGACCTACAATTATCTCAAAGGGGAAAGTTTAATTTTTAAAAAAATTTAAACAAGAAATTAAGAGATAAATCCCATAGGAGTTTTGGGGCCCAAGGAAGTCAAAGTCTAATTTAAAGAGACTGCAGTCATAACTAAGCACCATAAAGTGTGTGTGAATGCTGCGTGCATTCCCTGGCAGTCCCTGGGTGCTGGGGTGGGGTGGGTGAGCTGCACCTCTACATTTTCTCTGGTGCTGGGAGGGGGTCAGGTCATTGTACAAACAGCTCACCTAAACAGACTGCCACTAACATGTCTTTTTTTTTTTTTTTTTGCACTGCCTCTTGCTCTTGCAGAAGCTGTGAAAGAAGGCAACCTGCCTCCTGTGAGGTGAGTACCCATTTCTTAATTGTGCAGCAATGCAGCCCATCAACGGAGGCTGCTTAGCCTGCCCCAAAGCAGGCAATAAGCACAGGTCAGGTGTCTGTATTTCTCAGAAGAGTTGGGGGAAGAAGAGATAACAAACTGCAACCAACTGCAACTTTTGATTAAATGAGAGATTAAATAACCTGCATTTAACAACTGTGCTGATGTTAAGTTGCAAAAATGGGTCTCTGAGGCCCTTTTATTTACAGTACAGTCGGGCTCAGTAAATTGAAATATCAGCCTCCTAGTAATAAATCAGATTAGAGGCTACAGAGTGCTGTGGGCAGCTAGTAAGATCCCCTGGAGAAGGAAATGGCAACCCATCCAGTACTCTTGCCTAGAAAATCCCATGGATGGANGGGTCTCTGAGGCCCTTTTATTTACAGTACAGTCGGGCTCAGTAAATTGAAATATCAGCCTCCTAGTAATAAATCAGATTAGAGGCTACAGAGTGCTGTGGGCAGCTAGTAAGATCCCCTGGAGAAGGAAATGGCAACCCATCCAGTACTCTTGCCTAGAAAATCCCATGGATGGAGGAGCCTGGTAGGCTACAGTCCACGGGGTCGCAAAGAGTTGGACACGACTGAGCGACTTCACTCTGAAGGGGACAAAGGACTTTCTGGCTTTGGCGCACTCACTGTAATACTCTTGGCACGCAAGTGTCTGTCTGTGTATTGTGGCCTCTGATGCGTCATGCGTTGAGCTGACCACTTTATACGTCCTTTTCTCAATGCTGCAAAGTTGCTGGCTCTGTTTTCATTTTATAGCTAGAGATACTTGGGCTCAGAAAATTTGCCACTTGCAGAGCCATGATTCTAACCCACATGTTCCCAAACTAATTTTTTTTGAGCTGAGATATAATGGATATGTACAACTGTGTAAGTTCAAAAGCACAATATATTGGTTCAATACGCATATTTCACAAGATTGTTACTGTGGTAGCATTAACTAACACTAGCTAATATCTTTATCACCTTACATAATTATCATTTCTTTTGAAAATAGTTAAAATTCTAGTCTCTCAGCAAGTTTAATTTTATAATACAGCATTTAAAAAAACTATAGTCCCTGTGTTGTGCATTGAGTCTCCAGAATTTATGCTGCAAGTTTGTACTCTTTTTTTTGTTTGTTTGTTTGTTTTTTTAATTTTTATTTATTTATTTTTTGTATTTATTTATTTTTTTACTCTTAACACCTCCAGTTTCCCCGCTCCTCAGTCTCTGCTAACCACCATTCTACTTTCTGCTTTTACAAGTTCAGGTATTTTATTTTTTTAAGATTCTGCATATAAGTGATATCACATAGTATTTGTCTTTTCTCTGACTTATTTAGCATAATGCCCTTGAGGTTCATCCATGTTGCAAATGGCAAGATGGCTTTCTTTTCAAGGCTGAATAATATTCCATATCTTTATATATACACACGTATCACATTTATAATATATTACATTCATATATCTTTAAATTTGTTATCTATCACATTTACACACATATATATCTACTATATACACATATACATTATATATATATATATATCTCACATCTTCTGTAGGGGCTTCCCTGGTGGCTCAGAGGTTAAAGCGTCTGCCTGCAATGCGGGAGACCTGGGTTCTATCCCTGGGTTGGGAAGATCCCCTGGAGAAGGAAATGGCAACCCACTCCAGTATTCTTGCCTGGAGAATCCCATGGACGGAGGAGCCTGTTGGGTTACAGTCCACGGGGTTGCAAAGAGTCAGACACGACTGAGCGACTTCACTTTCACTTTCTTTCNGGAGAAGGAAATGGCAACCCACTCCAGTATTCTTGCCTGGAGAATCCCATGGACGGAGGAGCCTGTTGGGTTACAGTCCACGGGGTTGCAAAGAGTCAGACACGACTGAGCGACTTCACTTTCACTTTCTTTCACATCTTCTGTACCCATTCTTCTGTTGATAGACGTGTCAGTTGTTTCCATATCTTGGCCATTTTGAGTAATACTGGAGTCTTCATAGGAGTGCAGGTATCTCTTTGAGATCCTGTTTTCGTTTCCTTTGGGTGTATGCTGAGGAGTAGGATTTCTGGCACTTCAATTTTTAATTTTTTGAGGAACCCCATGCAGTATTCCATAATGGCTGTACTAATAGATATGTGCCAACTGTTTTGAGTGTATCACCTTAACTCCTTCACAAAGATGCTCCTGTTCTCAAGGAGGTCAGTCTTAGAAGGAAAACTAAACCTAAAAATGATCATACTACCTATTCACTCATTAAATGTTGATAATAGTAGAATGTATTACATTTTATAATAGAGAAAGGTACAAGTTTCAGAAGTTGCAAAAATGTGGAGAGATGGCTTTCCTTGGGAGGGTCAGGGAAGGTTGTTTTTTTTTTTTTTTAATAGAAAACATATCAGTTCGCTATTACTACAATAATACTACATAATAACAATATAACAATAGTAAACGCAGTGAGTATGGGTTCAGTTGATCTGGGCTAGGCTCAGCTGCCTGGCTCATATGCTGCAGGCTCTCCAGGCAATCTTGCAAATACTGAGTTAGAGTAAAACACTGCAAGGTTATATGGCATTGGGCAGGGGTCCAGGAAGGGATGAAGAACAGAGGCATTAATTCAATCAACCTAACAGTGAAGATGCAACATTTGAACTAAGTATTAAGGATAAATATCTGTCAGAAAACACAGGAAAAGACATCATAAGCAGAACCAAAAAGTGTGGTGTATCCTGTTTTCTTTTGGAAACTGAACTAGTTGAGTTTAGAGTATAGAAAGTATAGTAAGAAGTGGGAAGGAATGCATTGTTAGAGGGAGATAGGAACCAAATAATGGAGGATTCTGTACACCAAGGATTGGATGAGATGATCCGGTTCAACAAGGAATAAACTGCACGGAGCTAGATAAAATTCATGTGCTTTGGGAACCCCTAGTTCAATTGCCTATTTGAAAGAGTTCAGTGATGAATAATACTACATAATAACAATATAACAATAGTAAAAGCAGTGAGTATGGGTTCAGTTGATCTGGGCTAGGCTCAGCTGCCTGGCTCATATGCTGCAGGCTCTCCAGGCAATCTTGCAAATACTGAGTTAGAGTAAAACACTGCAAGGTTATATGGCATTGGGCAGGGGTCCAGGAAGGGATGAAGAACAGAGGCATTAATTCAATCAACCTAACAGTGAAGATGCAACATTTGAACTAAGTATTAAGGATAAATATCTGTCAGAAAACACAGGAAAAGACATCATAAGCAGAACCAAAAAGTGTGGTGTATCCTGTTTTCTTTTGGAAACTGAACTAGTTGAGTTTAGAGTATAGAAAGTATAGTAAGAAGTGGGAAGGAATGCATTGTTAGAGGGAGATAGGAACCAAATAATGGAGGATTCTGTACACCAAGGATTGGATGAGATGATCCGGTTCAACAAGGAATAAACTGCACGGAGCTAGATAAAATTCATGTGCTTTGGGAACCCCTAGTTCAATTGCCTATTTGAAAGAGTTCAGTGATGACACAGGGTAAGTCAGCTGCCTTCTATGTGCATTTGTGTGAAAGAGAGAAAAAATTAGACAGCTCAGGAGATGGTCTGTACTGTTTACTCTATGAACGTGGGCCCCAGTGTCACAGTTTGAGGGGACAATGTACTTCTGCTGTGCTCTAAGTTGGTCTTCACTCCCTCCGGCCTTGAATACTGTGAGCATCTCAGTGTGATTATGAGTGCTGTGACAGTAGCGTTCAGCTCGATATGCATTTTCTCTACAGCCTGGCTCTGAACTAAGCTGACTTCTCTGGCATTTTAATCATCCATTTCAACATGCAGGGCAGTGGGGTAAACTTACTGTGATAGGCAAGTATCAGGAAACTGTAGTCAGTTGCTGGTGTGACCTTCTTGCTAAGGGATTTACAAGCACAGTTTCAGTTTGACTTTAAAGTTTCCTTTGACTTTAAAACTTAATCTCATCTAAAATGAGACTCGCTATACCTCAGTGATGATATGAAAGACAAGAGATGAAGAGGGACCAGAATACTTAGGTGTGGCTTAATGGAAGTAAAAAGAACTTGAACTGTATCCTGTAATGATAGGTCAGGATTACATAGGTCTACTTATTTGTTCCCTTTTGTGAAACTCTGTAGCTCAGACAGTAAAGAACCTGCCTGCAATGCAGGAGACCTGAGTTTGACTCTTGGGTCAGGAAGATCCCCTGGAAAAGGGAATGGCTACCCATGCACTCCAGTGTTCTTGCCTGAAGAATTCCATGGACATAGGAGCCTGGAGGGCTATAGTCCATGGGGTAGCAAAGAGTCAGACATGATTGAGCTACTAGCACTTTCACTTTCTAAGGCAGGTGAGGGTAGAGTATTATTCCCGGAAATAATGACATTCTTGACTTATAGTAGGTAGATGGAAGAATGGATGGCTGGACAGACTGAAGGACAGACCAATGGATGTTCACTATAGAGCCAGAACATGATTGAAAGCAAGGTGGTAGAGAAGAGGATATAAACAGACAGAAGAAGGATGCTGATGTGGAAAAGTAAGACATGACATTGAATTCTGAAATACATTAAGTGCCATGCTAAGAGTTTTGACTTTTATCTTGTAATGCTAAGAAATTCGTTTGAACAAGCAAATGCCATGTGCTGAGCATTCTTAGATACAACTTCAGTGGAAACTGCTGCTTGTTTAGGAAGAACATCTTCCATGTTCATGGTATTAATCATCAGTAAAGAGATTAGAAATAGAATATGTCAGAGCTCATTACTGGAAGCGGGCCTGGCAATTATCTGATGCAACAAGCCATATAGCATAATATCAACAGAATCTGAGCTTTTAATCTCAGTCTTGCCACTTAACATTTATGTAGTCTTGGACGAATGTCTTAACTTCTGCAAACCTCAGTTTTACTAATGTAAAATGGGATATTAATAGTTCCTAACACATGCAGTTGTGGCATGGGTTTAATGAAATAATAGTTTTAAAGTGTTTAGTGCATTACAAAGTGTCTAGAGAGTGTTGAGGAAAGTTTGCTTAGCTGTTATATAACCTCTCACCAAGGGCAGGGATTCATGTTCAGAACCTTATTCTCTTCAAAAATCTTTTGATCGGAAGCTTATTGCCTGGAGATTTCGGTGATTTTCTTTTGGGAGGGCAGATTTTATTCATTTAACACATATTTGTTGAGCATCTACCATATGCCAAGTCCTCTTATATTGAGACTACATTGAGAATACAGCAGTGTATAAAAAAATATCTTACATGTGCCCACACACACATTTGTTTGTTTATTCAAAAGTCTTTGAAGTTGGGCTGGAAAAGAAATGACTTCCTTACTCAACACTCTCAATCATCCATCCTGGATCTACTGATTGATGCAATGGATGTCGTCTCTACTCCTTTCTTAAAAAAAAAAATTATCTGTTTGGCCGCATTGGGTCTTAAGTTGTGGCAGATGGGATCTTCACTGCATCATGCAGATCTTTCATTTCAGTGGACGACCTCTCTAGTTTTGGCACGAGGGCTTAGTTGCTCAGAGGCATGTGGGACCTTCGTTCCCTGACCAGGTATCGAACCTGCATCCCCTGAAATAAAGAGCTTCTCTCTGTTTTAGTGTCTGAATCAGAGATTCCCTGACTCAGGACTACCCTCCTACCCTAATAGGAAAAAACCCATAGTTACAGCCAATGAGGATTAGTTAGAGCTAACTATAACTATAGTTATTCTTAACCACTGAATCAGCAGGGAAGTCCCTTTATTTTTTCTTTACATGATGTTTTTTAAAAATATCTAAGGACTACATTCTTCCCTAATCTCAAGCTCTTATTGTTTTTAACCATTATTCACAAAACAGGGGTCTATGTTTTTGCTGTATCTCTGCAGATATATTTTGTAATCCTCTTTTTAGGAACTCAGTGCATTTACAATAGCCATTTTTACTTCTAAGCCCCTTTATACTGTGTATTACATATAAGCGGCATTGTGTAATGGAGCAAGTACAGGCCCAGAGTCAAATTAGCATGGGTTCAACCCTGCCTCTAATACAAGTCATTGAACAACTCAGAGCTTTGATATGCACGTCTCTAAAGTGAACATGGTAATATTTACTTCATTGATTGTCACAAAGACTAAATGATATAGAGTATATAAAGCTCAGGAGTACACAGAAGATGATCAATGAATCTTAGTTTCTTCAACTCTTGGCCTCTCCCTTTCTAGAATATTAATATCACATTAATGAAATGACTCTTTGGAGTTTATCCTTTGTCATCACTCTTTCACACAAACCAAGCTAGTTGGCATGCCTCTTGAATAAGCAGCTACTATTTGTGTGTGTGAGCAAAGCAGGTTAGTCCCAGTGCAGCAATCAGCCCTGGGTCTATGTCAGTACTTAGCAGAGTTGACTGTTGGCTAATATTTTATTCATTAGCTATAAGTATGGGTTTTTTTCCTATTAAGAGTCAGAGGGGAGTCCTGAGTCAGGAAATCTCTGATTCAGACACTAACAGGGAGAGAAGCTCTTTATTTCAAGAGAATAGATTCAGATAGTACAATGTTTCTCTCATGTGAGGGTCTGTGGGTAGATCTTAGAATACGGAGTCCACCATATTCTCTCCCAAACATTTAATTTTGATTTTCATTTTGACAGTCGTCTTTAAAAGATAATATAAACCTGTTTTCAATGACTGGATGGCCTCCTTCAACCTGGTACCTTGGAACATACTTTTGTGTTTGTGATTTTGTTATTTCTACCCCACACAGAGTGGGGAATACAAGTGTCTTGTAGGGCTGAGCGGATTATGTGATCACGTCTAGCACCTATGCTATGACTAGGAAGAAGAGATCCCAGGGAATGAATGCCTTTCCTAAGGGACTCAAGTAAAATAATGATAACAGAGAAATGACACAGTGGTCGAATAAGATACGGCTGTAGTTCTTACCTGAACAGTGGTAAATGCTATGAGGAAAAAAATATAAGCTTCAAAGGTTACACTCCACTTACAGTTATTACAAATATTGGCTATATTCCCTCTGTTGTGTAAAATATCATTGTAGCCTACCCTACCGGAGAAGGCAATGGCACCCCACTCCAGTACCCTTTTCTGGAGAATCCTATGGACGGAGGAGCCTGGTAGGCTGCCCTCCATGGGGTCGCTAAGAGTGGGACACGACTGAGCAACTTCACTTTCACTGTTCACTTTCATGCACTGGAGAAGGAAATGGCAACCCACTCCAGTGTTCTTGCCTGGAGAATCCCAGGGACGGGGGAGCCTGGTGGGCTGCTGTCTATGGGGTCGCACAGAGTCGACAATTCACGGGGTCACAAAAAGTCGGACACGACTGAGCGACTGAACTGACTGAACTGAGAGCAAAAACTCAGTGTGCTAGGCAGTGGTAGTGGTGATTCTTAGAAGCTATGGACTGAGTTTGGATTTTGCTCTAAATGCATTGGGAAGCCAGGTAGTGAGCTGACATTTATTTGGGGAAGATCAATCTGGATGCTGTATAAATAACATAGAGTGAAGAAGCAGGTAGAAATAGGCAGATAGCCTAGGGTGCCATTGTGACAACAATGAAACCATGACAGTATTAGAAATAGCAGTCAATGCTGACATAGTGTCCATTCTAAGTATGTGAATGATTTCATTTGTGACAATCTTTAAGAAGCAGATACAACTGTTATAGATTTTATAAATGAGAAAACGTGAGTCACAGGCTGAATAACTTGATACGGCCACACTTCTAAGGTGAGACCGAGTGGCTGAGAGGCAGCTGGCCATACAGAAACATTCCAGGAAGCAGGCACAACATTTGAAAAGTCCTTGATGTAGGAGAGTGGATAGCGGAAAACAGAGAGGAGACCAGTGTGGTTAGAGTATAATGAGGGAGAAAGAGGGTCATAGGAAGGAGTTTGGAGAGGTGGCTAGGGCTGAGATCATACAGGTGAGGCATTCGATGGTTTTGTTGTTACTTTTTGTTCAATTAGAAGATAGTTACTTTACGATATTGTGATGATTTTTGCCAGACATCAACATGAGTTAACATTGTTTTGTTGTTTTTAAATTAAATAGCATAAGAAAGATTGTGACAAAGTCTAAGCTTATCTTTTTAAAAGATCGTCCTGGCTGCTGTGTGGAGAATAAACTGTTGAAGGACCAGAGAAAAATGATAGTTAATTGCTGTCTTAAAGAATAAGTAAGAGCTAGTGTACAGCACAGAGAAGTCTACTGAATACTCTGTGGTGACCCAAATGGGAAAGAAATTCAAAAGAGAGGGCACATGTATGTGGATAGCTGATTCATTTTGCTGTATAGCAGAGAGTACAACTGTCCTCCAACAACAAAAGTAACGCAAAAAAGACCTAGTCACTTGTTAGTCATCATACTAAAGGAAAATTACCAAGCTGGGAAAAAAAAAAAAAAAGGTGAAAGTTTGTGGAAAAGGCAGTGGAGGTTAGGTTGTTACAAGCAGAGGAACCACACAAGAAAAAGCACAGAGGCAAGAAACATCCTGATGTGTCGAGGAGCCACAGAAACTTGACATAATGAGAGTGCATAGTGGCAGTCTGTGTAGCATGTAATCATAGTTCAGCCAATACTGGCTGAGTAATGTAATGGGCTTAGATGGTTCTTAGCTTGAGACTGAATTATATACAGTCTGTTTNAAAAAAAAAAAAAAAAAGTGAAAGTTTGTGGAAAAGGCAGTGGAGGTTAGGTTGTTACAAGCAGAGGAACCACACAAGAAAAAGCACAGAGGCAAGAAACATCCTGATGTGTCGAGGAGCCACAGTAACTTGACATAATGAGAGTGCATAGTGGCAGTCTGTGTAGCATGTAATCATAGTTCAGCCAATACTGGCTGAGTAATGTAATGGGCTTAGATGGTTCTTAGCTTGAGACTGAATTATATACAGTCTGTTTTTGTTATTTTCTAGATTCTTGGGTGTACTTCAGCTCCCTGTCTAAATTATAAATTCTTTGAAAACAGGGGGAGAATCAGATACTTCTTTCTTACCAACTACATAATTTTGAGATTTGTTTAAACTGAGCTACACAGCAATACTTGAAAACAAGAAGATTGAAGCAATGTGTTATAAGGAGTTAAGAGCATAGACTTTGCGGTCAGATAGTCTTAGGTTTATATTTTGAGCTCCACACTAGCTGTGTGATCTTAGAAGAGTTATTTAATATCTCTGGACCTCTGATTTCCTCGCATGGGAAAATGGAGAAATCAATAAATCCTACCTTTTTTGGGTCGCTGTGAGGATCAAGATATGTATCTGTAATTCAACCAAGTGCCCAGCCATGTTGTAAACACTTGATAAATGGCAGCAATTTGTCGTGTGCTTGGAGTAGCACACAACAAGGTCTAGGGCTGCAGGCAGCGGCTGGCTTCAGGAGGTCTGTTTCCTAGGAAACAGGGGATGCCCCTGCCTTTCACTTCTTAAAACAAATGCTCTCAGATATGCTATCCCACCTTAAAGCAGACACCCTGAAATTCAGGTATTTTAAAGCTTGGCCTTAAAAATAAAAATGAGGGCTTGTGGTCATCTTTATTCATGCGGTGAAAGTTGCCACTGGATTATTGAGAAATTGCTTAGTGGTTGTATTAGTAGAAGTCAGGGTGTGTTTAAAGAGTCATTCCTAAGTTCATCAGTGATTTCACTGATTCTGTTAAGTAATACTATTAAGATCAAGTAATACTATTCTTATAAGTGATAATATCAGACACAGAAATATAGTAACTGCCTAGTCACATGTTCCCCATTGATCTGTTAAACCGTTGGATCAGCCTAATGAAATTTTGAAAGCTATCATCTAAAACCCACCTTTAAGCTCCGCGACCTTCACCATCACTCTGGGCTTCGTCATTTTCATTTTTCATTTTTCCTTGTTTCTGTAGTTCCAAGGAAAAGAGCAGTGGACTAGGAATTAGAAGGCCTATTTTCCTGACGCACAGTGGTGCTGTCTTGAGTGAGTTACAGAAGCTCTCCAAGCCTCAGTTTCCACATGTGCTACTGAGAGGATTCAAGGAGAGAACATATACAGCATTAGCGTGAATAGAGTCTGAGGGAACGAGGGCATGTGAATTAATGAGAGAGAACTCTTGGAGCTTCTGTGCGTCCCCGTCCTCAGCTCACGTGATGGCCTCTCGTCTTGGCTTTGCTGCATGCTTGCTCGGTCCCCCTGGGCCCTCCCTGCAGTGTGCGCCAATGACCTCCTCCTGCAGTGACTTCCATTTCTTGAGGGACTGTTCATGCTGTTTGACCTCAGCTGGCACTTCCATTTTTCTGAGAAATTCTACAACAGAGTGATTGGGACCCAAAATTCTGCACTCAAATATCTAGCTTCTAGTCTCTGCTCTGCTGCTTACTAAAAAAAAAAAAAAAAAAGTGAAAGTTTGTGGAAAAGGCAGTGGAGGTTAGGTTGTTACAAGCAGAGGAACCACACAAGAAAAAGCACAGAGGCAAGAAACATCCTGATGTGTCGAGGAGCCACAGTAACTTGACATAATGAGAGTGCATAGTGGCAGTCTGTGTAGCATGTAATCATAGTTCAGCCAATACTGGCTGAGTAATGTAATGGGCTTAGATGGTTCTTAGCTTGAGACTGAATTATATACAGTCTGTTTTTGTTATTTTCTAGATTCTTGGGTGTACTTCAGCTCCCTGTCTAAATTATAAATTCTTTGAAAGCAGGGGGAGAATCAGATACTTCTTTCTTACCAACTACATAATTTTGAGATTTGTTTAAACTGAGCCACACAGCAATACTTGAAAACAAGAAGATTGAAGCAATGTGTTATAAGGAGTTAAGAGCATAGACTTTGCGGTCAGATAGCCTTAGGTTTATATTTTGAGCTCCACACTAGCTGTGTGATCTTAGAAGAGTTATTTAATATCTCTGGACCTCTGATTTCCTCACATGGGAAAATGGAGAAATCAATAAATCCTACCTTTTTTGGGTCGCTGTGAGGATCAAGATATGTATCTGTAATTCAACCAAGTGCCCGGCCATGTTGTAAACGCTTGATAAATGGCAGCAATTTGTCGTGTGCTTGGAGTAGCACACACCAAGGTCTAGGGCTGCAGGCAGCGGCTGGCTTCAGGAGGTCTGTTTCCTAGGAAACAGGGGATGCCCCTGCCTTTCACTTCTTAAAGCAAATGCTCTCAGATATGATATCCCACCTTAAAACAGACACCCTGAAATTCAGGTATTTTAAAGCTTGGCCTTAAAAATAAAAATGAGGGCTTGTGGTCATCTTTATTCATGCGGTGAAAGTTGCCACTGGATTATTGAGAAATTGCTTAGTGGTTATATTAGTAGAAGTCAGGGTGTGTTTAAAGAGTCATTCCTAAGTTCATCAGTGATTTCACTGATTCTGTTAAGTAATACTATTAAGATCAAGTAATACTATTCTTATAAGTGATAATATCAGACACAGAGAAATATAGTAACTGCCTAGTCACATGTTCCCCATTTACTGACTGCTATATAGAAGAATTGATCTGTTAAACCGTTGGATCAGCCTAACGAAATTTTGAAAGCTATCATCTAAAACCCACCTTTAAGCTCCACGACCTTCACCATCACTCTGGGCTTCGTCATTTTCATTTTTCATTTTTCCTTGTTCCTGTAGTTCCAAGGAAAAGAGCAGTGGGCTAGGAATTAGAAGGCCTATTTTCCTGACCCACAGTGGTGCTGTCTTGAGTGAGTTACAGAAGCTCTCCAAGCCTCAGTTTCCACATGTGCTACTGAGAGGATTCACGGAGAGAACATATACAGCATTAGCGTGAATAGAGTCTAAGGGAACAAGGGCATGTGAATTAATGAGTGAGAACGCTCGGAGCTTCTGTGCGTCCCCGTCCTCAGCTCACTGATGGCCTCTCGTCTTGGCTTTGCTGCATGCTTGCTCGGTCCCCCTGGGCCCTCCCTGCGGTGTGCGCCAATGACCTCCTCCTGCAATGACTTCCATTGCTGAGAGACTGTTCATGCTGTTTGACCTCAGCTGGCACTTCCATTTTTCTGAGAAATTCTACAACAGAGTGATTGGGACCCAAGATTCTGCACTCTAATTTCTAGCTTCTAATCTCTGCTCCGCTGCTTACTACTCTGTGACCTGGATTGTGCCTCAGTTTTCTCATTTGAACATGGAAAAAGTGATAGAATCTTCATAGGGTCAATTGAGAATAAAATAAATTGAGATATATACTTGGGACAGTGCCTAGCACAAAGTAAGGGAATAAAAGTTATTAGCTATTATTACTGTTGACATCCCCTCCTTATGGATGAGATCAGTGGTTTAACAAAGTAGTTTCAAAGTTAATAATATTACTCCTGAAACTGAGATTACTCTAATAACATTTACATGGTCACTGTATTTATTAGTCAGGGTTCTCCAGAGGAACAGAACCAGTAAGGCATGTATTTTATGTATTTATGCATTACATATTGGATTGCATATATTACATATATAATATTTCATTATTTATTAAGTGTGTGGAATTGGCTCACACAATTATAGAGGCCAAGAAGTCCCGTGATCTGCCATCTATAAGCAGAAAAGCCAGTGGTATAATTCCAAGTCCAACAGCCTGAGAATAGGGTAGCCGATGGGATAAATCGCAGTCCAAGGGCAGGAGAAGATGAGTTGACATGACCCAGATCAGCAGATGAGCCAGGACAAATGGAGTGAATCCAACTTTCCTCCTCCTTTGGCTCGTTTCACACCTCAATGGACTGCGTGATGCCTACTTGTATTAGGGAGGGCAGTCTGCTCTACTGAACCCACTGACTCAAATGCTAACTTCATCCAGAAACACCCTCTAACAGTTCTAGAAATAATATTTATCAGGACACTCTGTGACCAGTCAAGTTGACACATAACATTAACCATCCCTTGAGTCACTGTGCTTCAGTGGCCCTTATGTAGAGAGAGTTGACTTACCCATTCGTGAGTTAGAAACAAATAGCTAGTGTCCAGAGCTGAATGACATTGTTTGTTGTTGACGCTATTGTAGAGTCACAGTAGAATCTGTGAAATTATGAAACGTGCAGGAGTAGGAATTGGGCATGCGTACACACACGCGTATCCATGCACATGCACATAAACATATATAGACTACATAAAGTCATACGTAAAATGATAGTAAAATCAAATACAAGGATGTATATGTAGAGGTGTGTGTGTGTGTGTGTGCATGCTGTAAAATGGTAGAAGTGGAAGAACGGGTGGTAGAGGCAGGAGAAGCTCAAGTCCACGTGGCTGGTGTGTGTAGAGGGAGAAATGGTAGTAAATGCTACTGTAAATGGAAGTAGTGGACTCTTTGTGCCAAGCACTGTGCTAAACGCAGCATAATGACAATCATCTCATCCTCATCAGAAACAGGATTAAAGGCAGAAGAGACTTGGATCCAACTATGTATGCAGGGTCACAGCCAGGTAAAGCTGGCTAGAGGTGTGGAGATTCCACCCGATTCCAGCACAGATTCCAGCTAGAATAGATTCCACTCTATTTCCAGAAGTGTGTCTCTCCTTATAGCCATTCTGGTAACTACTTCATCTTTAACCATTATCTAATATTTAGAAGACAGAGGTTGGAATAGCTTATAAGGAAAATTTAAATAAAAAATTTCCATGCAACTTTATAAACCTTGCACAAATGCATTTTGAGATCCAGTTTAGAGAGAATGGATGCCATTGTTTGTAGTCTAATTACCAGTCATTTGATTCAAGAATTAATTCTTTCATTCAGGAGTTTCTTAGGGTAAAAGCCTATGGGGAGGTTAGTCTTACAAGAAATATTTATTGGAGATAGAAGCTTTTCCACTTTGGGGAATTAAGAGATCAGGTGGTCTCATCCTTCCTTGTCACCAGGAGCCTGTAGAGTGTCACAAGGAGCAGCTGCTGGCTAAGCTACAACTCTTCTTCCTATTTCTAGAACTGGTGGACCATCGAAAAAAATGGAATCAGTTGGATTTCCAACTTAGGTCCACACCCCTGATACAACAGATGGAAAGTGGGGCATGCTGGTTTTGTTAAGCCTCAGTCTTTTCTACTTCAGTTCAGGTTCTTTAGATTTTCCGGAACTGTCCTGCAGCGAAACCTGTTGACTCACCCTCATGCAGAGTAGCATAGGAGAAATGAGCATGGAAACGCACCCGTCAGGCATTGCCCACACGTTGACTCAGTTATTCCACCACTGAACTGCTGGGGACCCAACCAGTGAGATCACACACCCAGTGAGAGGTGGATGGGGATGAATCTAGGTACCGTGTCCAGCACGTAGTACCTTCAAAAATTAGCAGCTGATCCTGTCGTGGAAAACCTCACTGTTTGACGAAGTGAGTTGGTGTTTGAATATGTTATGTGAGCTGCTTCCCTAGCATGTACAGTCTGATACAGAGGTTAACTGATTAATTTCTTCAAAGGAGGGTAGTGGCCCAGGGGTGGACTTGGCAAGTGGAAACAACTATAAGAGGAAGTCACAAGTCTGTTTCATCCAGAGAGTCCAAAAATCTGTTTAAAACATAGGTTTCTAAGGGTCCAAATACAGTTAGAAAATATTTGCTTTTACAAGTCATCTTTAACATTTCCACTGCATTAACAGGGTTCTTATTTCTCCAGGAACATAATGTTGAAGGTATCATTAAGAAGCATTCATGTTTTATTATGTAATGTTTAAATTACTAGAAGTTTTCTTTAAGAAAGGTAGAAAAGATAAAAACCTGATGCTATATGCAAGTAATAAAAGGAACTTTCCAAAATGCAAACCTCAACACTTCTTTTTTAAAATACTGTACTTTTAATAATATAATAAATTTGCAGCACAATTATGGTGGAATGCCTTTCTGCAGAGGGCAGATATTTCATTCAATATCTATAGTATACCTTTCAAGTAGATTTTATTATTACTGTTTTGTGGAGTAGGAAACTGAAGATTTAAGGTATTTATTCAATACTTTTAAAACTAGAAAATGGAAGAGAGAGGATTCAAATTCAAATCTGTCTGACCCCAAGCTCCGAGTCTGTCAGTAATTCTGTGTTGCCTCCCAATGACGTCTAAAGTCCTAGATACAGACTGTACACAAATATTGTAATGTGGAAACAAAGAGATTGAAGCATAGATATATTTAAATTATAGAATTATTTCTTCCCAGAAATCCAGGTTCATTATATTGACCCATGTCATATTAAATCAAGGTGTATCTCAGATCTTGTTTTAATGGACTGGGAAAAGGATAAAAGACATTCTCAGATGGCAGAAAGAGAAGTTTAAATACATGTACAGTGTCTTTTTTCCCTTTTAACATAAATCCTAGGACTGCCTCTCTATAAAGACAACTGATCTGAAAGATGACTTTTTTTATGCTCTGTTGAAATTCTTTCTGATTATCTGAAGTCAGATATTTATTCATTTCTGACAAAAGTAGTCCAAGAAATTGATTAGACATTTCTTTCAACATTTCCACAAATTGTTTCTAATTAATAAAGTTAATTTACCATAGACCCGTGGAGATTGTTAGGTCACTGGAGCATAAGATGCATGGCATAGTCTATAATTTAAGAACATTTTTCTCGATTATTTTATGCAGGGGGACGGGAACAAAATAGTGAGGGGAGAAATTACTGATGCATTAGAGTTCATAATTTTTCCTCTTCAGCAAAATGGACTGTTCATACCTATCTTAAAATATTACAGAGATTATGAAAGAAAAACCTGAAATAAACAAAGTGGTCAAATATAGATAGGGAATTGAGTGGAATATGCTTATAATATAAAAAAAAATGTAGGGAAACAAAGGAGGAAGTCCAGCCTTTCCATTGTCTATAACTATAGAAATAGGGCGGAAATCTGGAAGAATACCAAAATGAAAGGAGCTCACTTGTGTGATGGTGGAAGGACTATGGGTGATTTGTTTGTCTCTCTCCTATCCACAGTCCATTGAAGAAGTGATTTTCCGTTTGCTGTAGATACAATTGTAGGAAGCCCTCTTCCTTTCACTCCCTAGTCCTGTGTCTTTCTTCCCAGAGCAAGTCCAACTATGAATATTAGAGTGTATCCATTTGCATTTCTTATTCTTCAGCTACAAACTCAGATGTCTGTTAAAGATACAGAATTTCACATTTTTGTATGAACAGCATCTTGTTTATCCTTCTGAAATTTGAATTTTTTCAAAGCTGTTTTCATATCCTACCTATGCTGGTGCATGTACAGCTAGTTTATTCATTATGATTGCATACTATATATATTTCATCATGTGAAAGAAAGTGAAAGTGAAGTCACTCATCGTGTCTGACTCTTTGCGACCCTGTGGACTGTAGCCCACCAGGCTCCTCCCTCGATGGGATTCTCCAGGCAAGAATACTGGAATGGGTTGCCATTTCTTTCTCCAGGGGATCTTCCCCACTCAGGAATCGAACCCAGGTCTCCTGCACTGCAGGCAGGTGCTTTAACCTCTTAATGTATCATAATTCATGTATTTTCTGACTGAGGGATATTGAAATTGTTTCTTATCTTCACATTTCCCAATGATATTGCAGCAGTCATCCTTATGTATTTGCAGGTGAATATAAGCAAGTTTCTCTAGGTTATTTACTTAAAGTAGAAATTGCTAAATAATATAAATAAGAAACTTCGGTTTTACTATAATAGGTATTGAAAACTTATCTCTCAAAATGGCTGTCCTCTCAAACCAGTATAAAGAGTTTCTCCATGTTCTGGCCAAATGTTGTGCTTTTCCATTTGGGGGATTCTTGCTAAACTGACGGATGTAAATGAGATTCTCATTGTCTTGACTCCATCTTCCTGTTGACCATAAGAATTCAAATTTACTTTGGAAATGATCAATTTTTTTCTTCTGTGATGTCTGTCATATCCTTTTGTTCAATTTTCTATGGATTTGACTTCTTCCTATTTCAGGCATTCCCAATAGAGTTTAGATATCAACTAAAGTTTATTAGACTTCATTATTAAGTGTGATATTTGTTGGCATTTAACCTAGTTGAGAGAGTTTATCTACATGGAAATTTTCTTATATCTATTAAAATAGTTACAAGTTTTTCTCTCTCATTGTTTCAATGTGATTCATTGTAGTGATAGATTTTCTGATGTTGAGCCATCCTTGAAGTCTTGGAATAAATTTTAGTTCTTAAGTTGATTTTAATACTGATTCATTTATTTAGTACTTAGTGGGTTTGGGCTAAAGTTTCTTACATGAAACTGGGCTTTATTTTTATTTAATTGCTTGAACTTTTTGTGATTTTCATATCAAAATTATACTATCCTCCAAAAATGAGTGAAGTAGTTTTTCTCTTTTTCTATCCTCTGAAACTTTGCTAAAATTTTCTGATAAAACGTAGTGGACGGAAAGGAGAGAGACGCGTTTAGTGTGGAGGTGGGTGTGAGGGCTATTGATTCGAGCCCTTCAGCGGATTGTTGGCCTATTAGTCTTCCTAGTTATTCTTCAGTCACTGTGGTAATTTTATATTTCCCTATTAATTTGCCAAATTTCCCTGAAACTTCAAATATATTGGCAGAGAGCTGATCTTAATGTTTCTCTTAGATTTCTGAAAGCCTGAAACAAGCTCTAGTTCTGCCCCTTTCATTTCTGTAGTGTGTGTGTGTACAGATATGCGTGTGCCTTTCCTCATTGTCCTGATCAGTCATGCTAAAGTGCGGTCTGATATTAATACACCTACCTAAGCTTTCTTTTGGAAAGTTTGCTTTATATGCTTTCTCCATTGATGTGGGAGCTTTGGTTTATCTGGCAGTTTTGAGCAGCATTAGCAAGATTTTTCCAACATCCAGTCAGATACTCTCCATTTTCCTTACAGTAGACTAATCTATGTGCCTTTTTTTGTGATTCTTGATCAGTCTGGACTTTTTCCTATTATATTTTATGTTTTAGACTTACCATGCAACTGCCTTATGTTCATTTTTCCTTTCCTGCCTTATTAATATTGAATCTGTCTCATTTAGTATTTTCCTTCTACCACTTAGAAATAGAGGAAAACAATAGAATGGGAAAGACTAGAGATCTCTTCAAGAAAATTAGAGATACCAAGGAAACATTTCATGCAAAGATGGGCAAAATAAAGTACAGAAATGGTATGAACCCAACAGAAGCAGAAGATATTAAGAAGACGTGGGAAGAATACATAGAAGAACTGTACAAAAAGATCTTCACAACCCAGATAATCACGATGGTGTGATCACTCACCTAGAGCCAGACATCCTGGAATGTGAAGTCAAGTGGGCCTTAGGAAGCAGCACTACAAACAAAGCTAGTGGAGGTGATGGAATTCCAGTTGAGCTCTTTCAAATCCTAAAAGAAGATGCTGTGAAAGTGCTGCACTCAATAGGCCAGCAAATTTGGAAAACTCAGCAGTGGCCACAGGACTGGAAGAGGTCAATTTTCATTACAATCCCAAAGAAAGGCAATGGCAAATAATGCTCAAAGTACCGCATAATTGCACTCATCTCACATGCTAGTAAAGTAATGCTCAAAAATCTCCAAGCCAGGCTTCAATAATACATGAACCATGAACTACCAAATGTTCTAGCTGGTTTTAGAAAAGACAGAGGAACCAGAGGTCAATTGCCAACATCCACTGGATCATCAAAAAAGCAAGAGAGTTCCAGAAAAACATCTATTTCTGCTTTATTTACTATGCTAAAGCCTTTGACTGTGTGGATTACCACAAACTGTGGAAAATTCTTCAATAGGTGGGAATACCAGACCACCTGACCTGCCTCTTGAGACACCTGTATGCAGGTCAGGAAGCAACAGTTAGAACTAGACGT
>SJYX01007998.1:15499-51439 GCA_006410675.1 Oreotragus oreotragus | reverse complement strand
CTTCCCTGAAGTATCTGTTTCTACTCCACTTTCATGAGGAGTGCCTCTTCCCTGTTCCCTAGGATAGCTGAAGAAAGAACGGTTAGATCAGTGTGTCCAGCTCCCTTCCTAGAGCCTTTGGACACACAGTGCACGTTTCTTTTGGTTATGCAGGTTCTAGGTGCTGGGTGGACAGAAATGGAGGGGGAAAATCCAGCATGTGAGAATCTTAGGTAACAGAGAGCGTAGTCTCATATAGACCATCTGTTGTAGGGTCCTCCCAGGAACAGCAGAATCTGATAGAAGGCTCACCATTCTGTACGGTGGCCTATGGACTTTGTCAAAGAGGTTTGGCTAACAAAGTTCTTCCTTACCTAGAAATGAATTCTGCCTCTGTGTATTCCTCTTTACTCAGTAGTCTGGAAGCTTACCAAATAAATCTACTTGCTCTTCTGCAGGATAGTCGCTTAATTATTTGAAGTCATCTATACTCTCAGTTAAGGGAGGGTCACAATGAGTCTTAGATTATGTAGTTGCCTCCTAAACTGTATATGCCAGTCAGTTCCTCTTACCTGGTCTCCCAGCTTACACATCCAGTACCTGCTTGTCATGTCTAAGTGAGTCTCTAAGAGACACCTCAGACTAAGCATGCCCCAAACTGAACTCTTGATCTCATCCACCACCCAAACTTCCTGATCTCAGTAAATGGAACCACCTGTCAACCTAGTTTCTCAAGCTAGAGATGTTAGAGATGTTAGATGTTTTCTTTTCCTGTATTGTCCACATGAATTCCATTTTCTATCACCCCTACCTCTAAAATATATCTCCTGCCAAGCTCTTTCTTCCTGTTCTTTGTGTCCACCTGGAGACTCTAGTTAGAGCAAGCCACCGATCCTTTTTTCCTTTGAGGACTGTTTGTAGCAGTATCTAACAGGTCTCTTCCCCCCTTATGTTTGCCTGCAGAAAGACACCAGAATGATCTGTAAAACTGAAAACTGGATCAAAGCCTTGGCCTGTTTAATTTTTTTTTTTTTTTTAGTTACCTTCTTTTGTGTCTATGTGGTGAGAACTTCTAAGATCTACTCTCTTAGCAACTTGTAAGAATACAATAGTGTTAACTCTACACCCTATGCTATACATTAGATTCCTAGCACTTCATCTTATAGCTAGAAGTGTGTACCTTTGGACCACATGTCTTCATTTCCCCCTTCTCCCCCAAACCAACAATCTACTCTGATTCTATCAGGTGTTTTTTTTTGTTTGTTTTTTTTTTAAGATTCCATGTATAAGCAAGATCATACAGTATTTGTCTTTCTCTGTCTGACTTACTTCAGTGAGTATAATGCCTTCACAGTTCATCCATGTTGTCACAAGGGGCAGGATTTCCTTCCTTTTTATTTTTTAGCTGAACAATATTCAATTGTATATATATAACACATTTTCTTTATTCATTCATCCATAAACAGACACTTACTTTGTTTCCATGTCTTGACTATTGTAAATAATGCTTCAAGGAACATGGGAGTGCAGACCTCTCTTCAGCCTAGTAATTTTATTTACTTTGGATATATACCCAGAAGTGGTTTTGCTGAATCATATGGTAATTCTGTTTTTTTAATTTTTCAGGAACCTCCATACTGTTTTCCATAGTGGCTGTACCAATTTACATTCCCACCAATAGTGGCGCAAGGATTCCCTTTTCTCCACATCCTCTCCAACACTTGTGTTTTGTGTGTATGTGTTTGTTTTATACATGTGTTAGCCATTCCGATAGGTGTGAGGTGACACCTCACTGTGGTTTTGATTTGAATTTCTCTGGTGTTTGATGGTGTTGAGCATCTTTTCATGTGCCTGTTGACCCTCTGTATGTCTTCTTTGGAAAAATGCCTGTTTAGCTCTTCTACTCAGAGGCCTGGCGTGCTGCAATTCATGGGGTCGCAAAGAGTCGGACACGACTGAGCGACTGAACTGAACTGAACTCACTTTTTAATCAGATTATTTGGGTTTTGTGAGGGATTGAGTTGTATCAACTGTTTATGTATTTTGAATATTAACCCCTCACTGGTCCTATTATTTACAGATATTTTCTCCCATTTAGTAGGTTGCCTTCCATTTTGTTAATCATTTCTTTTGCTGTGCAGAAGCTTTTCAGTCTGATGTAATCCCATTTGTTTATTTTTGCTTATGTTTTTTGTGCTTTACGTGTCATATCCAAAAATTCGTTGCCAAGACCAGCGTCTAATACGAGTTTTCTCCTTTGTTTCCTTTTAGAAGTTTCACAGTTGCAGGTCTTGCACTTAAGTTTTCAATTCCAGTTTGAGGTAATGTTTGTGAGTGGTAATTAAGTTTTGTCAGTTTCATTCTCCTGCATGTCACATGCTTTTTCCAGATCTGTTGAGATGATCCTGTGATCTTAACCTTTTATTCTATTCAGATGTGATACATGTATTAACTGTGATGTATTCTGTTTGTTGATTTGCATATGTTGGATCATCCTTGCTTTCCAAGGACAAAGCCCACTTGATCATTGTGTATGAACCTGTTGAATTCAGTTTGCTAGTATGGCAACCCACTCCAGTGTTCTTGCCTGGAGAATCCCAGGGACGGGGAGCCTGGTGGGCTGCCGTCTATGGGGTCACACAGAGTCGGACACGACTGAAGTGACTTAGCAGTAGCAGTATTTTACTGAGGATTTGACATTTATATTCATCAAGGATATTGACCTGTAGTTTTCTTTTCTTGTAGTATCCTTATCTGGCTTTAGTATCAGGGTAATGTTGGCCTGCTAAAATGAGTTTGGAAGTGTTACCTCTTCTTTGTTTTACAAGAGTTTGAGACAGTTCTGGTGTTTTTATTTGGGGGTTTTTGATTACTGATTCACTCTCCCTAATGGTAATTGGTCTCTTCAAATTTTCTAGTCATAATTCTAGAAACTTATCCATTTCTTCTAGGTTGTCTAATTTGTTGGCATATGACTGTCCAGAGTAGTCTCTTATGATCCTTTATTTTTGTGATATCTGTTGATTCCTCTTTCATTGATAATTTTATTTACTTGAACTCTCTTTTTTTCCTTGGTTAGTCTGGATAAAGGTTTGCCAGTTTGATTTATTTTTTTGAAGAACCAACTAAATTTTCTATTGTTTTCCTCAAAAAACTGTATCGTCTGCTAAGGTTGGGCTTAATTCTTACTTTTCTACCTTTTTGAGGTGTAATATTAGGTTGTTTATTTGCGATATTTCTTTATTCTTGATGTATGCATTTATAGCTATAAAATTTCCTCTTGGAACTCATCAGTTTTGGTGTATTTTTCCATTTTTGTTGCCTCAAGATTTTTTTTAATATAAAGTTTTCATTGCACGAAGTGGTTTTTTATTGCACTAAAATATAAGCCTAACCCAGAAGATTCTGCTTGACCTAGCCCCTACCTGCTTCTGTACCTTCCCCTCATGATTCCCCCATCCCAATGGCAGCTCATGTTACTATTCATTGAAGGGTTTGCTTTTCACTGTGTGTTGTAAGTATATATTGTAAATAGTCATTATATTGAGTTTCCCACCCCTTTTTAGATCATTCATTTGAACTCTGGGTATGGGCTCTTACCTCTGTTCACTCAGAAATTTATGAAATCTTTCCCTATTTAGGATTCCTTCTTCCCAGTTAGAACTTTAGGAGGAAATTGATATCTTGGGAGAAAGTTTTTGCTCTTTCACTGCTATCAACCATTCTTTCTTGTGAAACAGAATTTAATTCTTAAAAGCAGTACCACTTCTTCTTTGTTTCCAGGTTGACCAGTGAAAGTGGTGGCAAGGCCAGTTAAAAACTGCGTCCCTTGATAGAGCCATTTGTGTTGATGATGTCTCATGTCACCTGTCCCCACCGCAGTCATTTTGATGGTATCTACCAGCCTATTCTCCTTTCAAGGCATAAAGGAGGAAGAGATGAAAATATTCCTAAGCCTATTAATTTTCTTTTAGATTTTTACTCATTCTTCATCCTGTTTTTATACTTTTTTGAGTATCAGATTATTTCAGTTTGTTACCAAGTGAGTCATCAGAAGTGGATTGTGGTCACTGGTTTGATTGGCATGGGCCAGTTCTTCATCTCCTCTGGAACATGTGTCCCCTCATGAACCACGTTAGTATATGACTTCCTCCTTCTCAGAGAGTTGTAAACCACCTGCTTCCTCCTGGTGCAGAATTCTTTTTCCTGGTTGGGCTTGGGTCCCTTCCTTATTGAGAGATGGAGTAGAGGTTGCTATTACTATTTCATGGGGTGGACATTCATTCTTTCCATGAAAAATAGAAACACCTTATTCCTCTAGTGGAAATCTAGTGGCACATTGAGTTCATTCTTCTTTTCTATATTTTTTCTTCTCTTGGTATTTTTCTACTTGATAACTTGTCCTCTTGGTCTCAGTGTCCCAGTCAGTGCTTGAAATCCTATCATCTTCCCTAGATTTAGTCCTTCTAGCACCCCTTTACCCTTTCATAAGCTGAAGAATGGAGAGCTGCTTCACAGGGTCATTGCCACCTCCTCTGGTGGGAAGCTTTGCTTACAGGTTGCTGCTTCCTGTAGGAGGTTGGAGGAGGGTCCCACCTTTAGTCATATTGTCAAACCTTCCACTGGGAAGCACCAGCTTCTTCACTCGCCCAGACTGTTGCTAATCAATACCAGAAGAAATCGAAGAAGACAGAAGAGTTCCAAGCTTACAGCTTTAGTTTCAACAGACAAGGTTCCAGATTGCTACAAAAACTTCTCTCAAAGTCTGTTCTCATGTGTAGACTGACCAATAGCTATTCATGGACCGATCAGCTCTTGAGTAGTGCTGGTCCTTGAACCATACTTTGAATAGCGCTATCCCAAAGTCACTTGGAACATTTGTGTTGTTTTTGAGCTACTGTGCTTCCTAGATCTGGTGAGGCTTCACTTATCCATTACATTGAATTCCTGGTGCTGGGTGGTGGGAACTATTCCTAAGAACTCTGTTTGTAAAGATCCATTCAGCCCTACCCTTTGGTGAATTTGGAAATAAGGAGTTCATGATCTGAGCCATAGTCAGCTCCTGGTCTTGTTTTTGTTAACTGTATAGAGCTTCTCCATCTTTGGTTGCAAAGAATATAATCAATCTGATTTCAGTGTTGACCATCAGGTGATGTCCATGTGTAGAGTCTTCTCTTGTGTTGTTGGAAGAGGGTGTTTGCTATGACCAGTGCATTTTCTTGGCAAAACTCTATTAGTCTTTGCCCTGCTTCATTCCGCATTCCAAGGCCAAATTTGCCTGTTACTCCTGGTGTTTCTTGACTTCCTACTTTAGCATTCCAGTCCCCTATAATGAAAAGGACATCTTTTTTTGGGTGTTAGTTCTACAAGGTCTTGTAGGTCTTCATAAACCCTGTGTCTGAGGCCCTACCAATTACTGAGAGATAAGTTTTTAAAAACTTCAAACATTGCTTTAGGTATATAAGTTTTGGTGTCATATATTTTGAAATTCTGTTTTATATACATTTATGTTCATTCCCTCATGGCTCAGACAGTAAAGAATCTACCTGCCATGCAGGAGACCTGGATTCGATCCCGGGGGTGAGAAGACCCTCTGAAGGAGGGCATGGCAACCCACTCTGTATTCTTTCCTGGAGAATCCCCATGGACAGAGGAACCTGGTGGGCTACAGTCCATGGGTTCACAAAGAGTTGGACATGACTGAGTGACTAAGCATATCATAGGACATATTTATAATTTTATATTTTTCTGGTGTCTTGATTTTTTATCACGAAGTGTTTCTGCTTATTTTTAGGAAAACTTTTTGACTTGGAGTATATTTTGTCTGATGCAAGTATAGTCACTCTGGCTATTGTATTCTTACTATTTGCTTAATATGTGCCTTTTTTTTTTTTTTTTTACTTCCAGTCTACTGGTGCATCAGATTTAAATTCTGTCTCTTACAGAAATGAGATAGTAAGTTGTTGCCTTTTTACACAGCCCAATAATCTATCTTTTGAATGGAGGATGTAGTCTATTTACATACGATGTGATTTTAATGTGTTATATTTAAACTAGCTGTTTTTCTTTTCTTTTTTTAAAAATTTATCTAATCCAGACTTTGTTCTTTGTTTCTCCTTTTTGATTTTTTTTGTATTAATTCAGTTTCTTTAGTATTCCATTTTAGTTGCTATTTGGCTTTCCAGCTATGTCTCTTTTATAATTTTAGGGTTTACTCTAGCAATTACATACAAATCTTAAATTTACATCAATATAATTAGTTAATGCTTAATTACATAAGCTAAAATATAAGAATCTGATGCAGATTCTTATATTTTAGCTTATGTAATTAAGCATTAACTAATTATATTGATGTATCAGTGTATTCCCTCTAACATCTCCCATCTTAGTTCAATTATTTTTTCTTTATATAGTCATGTAAAGAAATTATAAGCAAGAACATTCGTGTGTCTGTGTTAGCATTTCTTATAATATATATTTGCTGTCAATAAACTATTTCAGTCTTTAGGTATCTAAAATTTTCTTTACTTTCATTTAGAAGGATAGATTTGCCAGATACAAAATTTTTAGCAACAAAGTTTTTTTTTTTTTTAGTTTAGTTTTGTTTGTTGTTTTTATTTTTTTTTTTTTGTTTTTNGCTGTCAATAAACTATTTCAGTCTTTAGGTATCTAAAATTTTCTTTACTTTCATTTAGAAGGATAGATTTGCCAGATACAAAATTTTTAGCAACAAAGTTTTTTTTTTTTTAGTTTAGTTTAGTTTTGTTATCTTTACTTTTTGCCCTTTGATTTGTTTGCCCAACTCCACTCCCTCTAGCATTTTAAAATAGTCTTCAATATCTTACAGTTTCCATAATTTCTTATAAGAAGTCAGTTATTCTTACTATGGTTCCCTCTTTATGTTTTTTTGTTGATTTGGGCTTTTTATTTTATTTGTTTGCTTTTAGTGTTGTTCTTTTAAGATTTTCTTCTATCATTAGTGTTTACTGATTTGACTTTAATAACTTTAAAAATGATTTTCTTGTTTTTATGCTACCCAGGATTCACAGAGTTGTCTGAATTATTATATATTTTAATATTATTTAGTATTAGTAAACTAATTAGCATTTTCAACCAAATTTTGGGATCTGATTTTAAATTTATTTTTCCTTATGATATTTTCTTTCCTTCATCTCCTTTTGGAATTTCAACTATTACTTGTCAAATCACCCCATGTTGGTTTATAGATATCTTAGAGTCTTAATTTTGTTTTGATGATTCTCCCTCTATCCTTTGAATTTGGAAATGTCTTTAGTTATACTTTCAGATTTACTGTGTTTTTTTTTTTAATCTTTCAGCCCTAATCTTTTGCTGAGCCCATCCAGAAAATAATTATTTTAGATATTTTATTTTCCTGCTCTACATTTTCCATTTTAAATATTTTACATTTTGTTATTGGTATTTCCTACCTGTTCATTCATTTTAGTGTATTTTATTTCAGTTCCTTCAACATTTTTTCTTTTATTGCTTTACATATACTCATAATATGTTCTTCAGAGTCTCTTTATGCTAAAGTAAGCAGTTTATTTTGCACAGATTCAGTTTCTATTGACTATTCTTTATTTTTTTATTTTTCTAAATATGGGTCAAATTTTTGCTGATTTAAGGACTTTTCTGGTGGCTCAGATGCTAAAAGTGTCTGCCTACAATGAGGGAGACCTGGGTTCAATCCCTGGGTTGGGAAGATCCCCTGGAGAAGGAAATGGCACCCCACTCCAGTACTCTTGCCTGAAAAATCCCATGGACAGAGTCTGATAGGCTACAGTCCATGGGGACGCAAAGAGTCAGACTTGACTGAGCAACTTCACTTTTGCTGGTTTAGAAAGCTTTGATTGAAGCTTACTTCAGTCAAGCTTACTTTAAGACACAGAAGGCAATGGAACCCCACTCAAGTACTCTTGCCTGCCAAATCCCATGGACGGAGGAGCCTGGTAGGCTGCAGTCCATGGGGTCACTAAGGAGTCGGACACGACTGAGCAACTTCACTTTCACTTTTCACTTTCATGCATTGGAGAAGGAAATGGCAACCCACTCCAGTGTTCTTGCCTGGAGAATCCCAGGGACAGGGGAGCCTGGTGGGCAGCCATCTATGGGGTCGCACAGAGTCGGACACGACTGAAGGGACTTAGCAGTAGCAGCAATACACTATAAGCTCAGGACTTTTTCATATTCTCCTGAGGATTATTTGGGTTTTATTAAGTGGCTAACTTGCTTACACTTAAATTGCAAACTTATTTTTCCTCAAGTATGAAACTACTGATATTAATTTCTATGTCTTCCCTCTGTTGATCTTTTAGTCTGTTCGCCTGTGTACCTTCCTTGTTCTTGAGTACTTTGGGGATAAGACAAAGAGTTAGGTAAAAATAGTGTTTACCTTCTTTATGGTTTCCTTGCCTCTAAAAGTCCCCCATAGTTTTCAGCTTTTCTGCCATCTTGTGCATTGTATTCTAATACTTCAAGTATGTCAAATTTTATATTTCTGCCACTTGAGAAGTTCATGGTTGAAGAAGACACTTAACAAAGGAAAACAGAAAATACACATATCTGGTTCCACACACATCTCTATTCCATGAGTAGCTATCTTTCAGGAATTTTATCCTTAACCACAGAGATAGCTGCATTTTATTCCACGTGTGCACAGTTTGTTTTCCAACTAGCAAGTTAGACAATTTATGAATTGAAATGGGTCACTTCTGAAATTCTTTCCCTGCTAGAACTTATCCTGGAAACTTTCATCCACTTTTCCATTTCTGAGCTGCAGTTTTCCCTACCATGGTTTCCACAACTAGAGATGCGTGTGTTGGGCAGCCCTTGAGCCAGAAAGCCACAGATTTCCATTCTGCAGGTATTTCCACTCCGCAGGTATGGTTCCCCTGGCAGCTATCCTGATCTTATTTTCCCTTACAATGAATGCACTCACTTGGTCCTGGAAGTCAAGTGTTACCACTTGGCTTTTGCTGTTCTGTGATTTTACTATCTCAGTTATTTTTGGGAAATTCATTTCTGTAATCGCATTTATTATCATTAACCCTAGACGTCAGAGAATAGATACTGCCGAACTTTTCAATAATACAAGCATCCCCATAATCAAAGTGCTCATTTTCCTTTGGCAAATAAAGTCCTCTGAGCTTTCATGAATAATACATTTGGTGGTAATTTTTCTAATCTTATAGAGCAAATACATTCAGGCTTGACTACTTCTCTTTTGAGCCCTTCTTCCAAGGTTGCTGTGGACCTGTAGCATCTACATTCTATATAAACCAAAGTTAAGCTCCTAAGAGGGAGTTTTAAGGTTAGCTAGCACTAGAGCAAGACTCCCATTGTTAACAAAAGCCCAACCTCTTTCATCAGGATGAAAAGATTCAAACAGTTTTGTTTTGTTACAGGTTGCTTTTTATTTGTGGTTTTACTTATCTAATTGGTTGACCTGCTAGTTTGAATTGAATGAGCCAGTCTGAAGCAATTTAGATTTTATTTCAACTAATTTTCTAGCCAGCTAACATTTTTAGAGGAATAGTGACAGTTTAGAAGTATTTGTAGAATCAGAAAAGAGAAGTATGTTGCAGAAGGTATTGCATATGCCACGCTGTGATTGAAAAACAATAATAATAAACTCCTGTTGTTCATGTGTGCAAGGGCTGAAACATGCATTGAAGCCCTCATTCTAATCCAGCCAGATTTTTATTTTCTCAGGAAACAATAATTGCCCTGCCTTTGTCTGAGGGGATTTGAATTGCACAAGTGGTGTGTGACTCCCCTAGTTCTGCAAAGAATAGTTCATGACTGAATGGCCTCCTCTGGGACTTGAGTTCTGATTGAAATTCAAGAACAATACCGGCTCAAAGCTCGCTTATAGCCCTAGAAGTTAAAAAGGGAGTCCAACCATGTGAAGACACAGGTGTGTTGCTCTCGTACACACTGACTTAGGAAACTCCAAAACCATCCACTCCCAGTTGGTAGTCTAAAAAAAAAAAAAGTTTCTATATTACTAAATATGTGTATTTAGCCGTATCTCTGGATCTCTGTGCTTTCATTTAAAGTGAAATTGGAAGTTGCTCAGTTGTGTTTATTTGCGACCCCAAGGACTATACAGTCCATGGAATTCTCCAGGTCAGAATACTGGAGTGGGTAGCCTTTCCCTTTCCAGGAGATCTTCCTGACCCAGGAATCAAACCAAGGTCTTCTGCATTGCAGGCTGATTTTTTACCAGCTGAGTAATCAGGGAAGCCCCTTTGTTTGGAAACTAGGGGGAATAATCCTTAACTTGTAGGGTTATTGCAGAAGTTCTCAATCTCAGCACTACTGATATTTTGGTCTAGGTAACTATTGTTGTGGTGGTGCCAGTGGTATAGAATCCACCTGCCAGTACAGGAGACCCAAGAGACACGGATTTAGTCCCTGGGTCAGGAAGATTCCCTGGAGGAGAAAATGGCAACCCACTCTAGTATCCTTGCCTGAGAAATCCCATGGACAGAAGAGCCTGGCAAGCTACAGTCCATGGGGTTGCAAAGAGTCCGACAGAGCTGAGTGACTACGCACACACAGTTATCATTGTGAAGGCTGTTTTGCACGTTGTAGGATACATAAGAGCATCCCTGGCCTCCACTCATTAGATGCCAATAGCACTTCTTATCTACCCTCTCATAGCAGCCAAAAATTTCTCTATGTTGCCAAATATCCCCTAGGGGATAAAATCATGGCCCTCTTCTACCCTTAGATCACCACTGAGATCTACTGGGTTGTTTTAAAGACAATAATATAGAATAATTACTAGCCTTTCTTATGGCATATGTGTGACATGCCAGATATGCCCTGAGGGCTTTCAACAGTCTATCATTTCATCCTCACAACAGCCTTATAATAAAATAGGATAAAGTGAGTGATCTTGGGGCTTCTCAGGTGGCTCAGTGGTAAGGAATCTGCTTGCCAATGCAGGAGACACAGGAGACACAGGTTCAATCCCTGAGTCAGGAAGATCCTCTGGAGAAGGCAATGGCACCCCACTCCAGTATTCTTGTCTGGAAAATCCCACGGACGGAGGAGCCTGGTAGGCTGCAGTCCATGGGGTCACGCAGTGTGTGTGAGGCAAGAGAGAGAGAGATTTTAAGGAAGTGATTCACATGATTGTGGAAGTGCCAACCCAAAATTTGCAGTGTAGACCAGCAAGGTGGCGATCTAGGGAAAAATTGAAGTTTGAGTCCAGAGACTGTCTGCTAGCAAGAATACCTTTTTTCTTGGGAGAGATCAGTCTATATTCAATTAAGGCTTTCAGTTGACTGGATTTGACTCAAAGTCCACTGATTTAAAGGTTGTTGTGGTCTAGTTGCTAAGTCGTGTCCAGCTCTTTTGTGACCCCATGGACAATAGCCCACCAGGCTCCTCTGTCCATGGGATTTCCCAAGTAAGAATACTAGAGTGGGTTGCTATTTACTTCTCCTTGGAATCTTCCTAAACCAGGGATCGAATCCATGTCTCCTGCATTAACAGGTGGTTCTTTACCACTGAGCCATCAGGGAAGCCAATTTAAAGGTTAATATCACCCAACAAACACTTACACAGAGACAATGAGAATAACTTTTGATGGGATACCATGGACCAGGCCAGCCAAGCTGACAAATAATACTAACCATCACAGCATCCAGAAATATTAGCTCTTTTTGTTCTTTTTAAATATTGAGGGAATCAAAACCTGATTTTCCTGCTTGTAAATATGCAAGTTATACTGTTAACAGAGTTGTAGATGAATGATTCTGCTGGTTTCAGAATTCTAAGAAAATAACTTCTGATCAAATAGAGACCAAGGAGTACAACTTGTAGAAGGAGAATATATCTGAGCAGGAAGGTGTATCAGTGGAACCAAATCATGCTTTGAATCCAGACAGATTTGGGTTCAAATCCCAGCTCTGAAATCCCCAGTGCTGATCATGGACAAAGTACCCTGCCTGTGTAAGCACCTGTTTCTTCATCTGAGACAGAGAGGAACAGGAAACACATTTCAGGGCCCTTGTGAGGATAGAGGAAGGTACCTTCTCTAGTGCACTGCTCAGTGCCTAACACAGGCTGGGGCAGCTGATTTAAAATGGACTCACTCCTGAGTCTGCCTTTCCTCTCTCCCTCCCTCCATTCCTTCTTCTTTCCACCCATATTTGAAGAGCTCATGAATACTTTTTTTTTTTTTTTTTTTAACTCTGGATACTATTGTAAGGTTGGTGGCACAGAATAAATAGAAACATGATCCGACCTTCTATGGCTTACAATCTAGCAGGCAGGAGGAGGAGGGGACGCCAGAGGATGAGATGGCTGGATGGTATCACTGATGGGATGGGCGTGAGTCTGAGTGAACTCCAGGACTTGGTGATGGACAGGGAGGCCTGGCGTGCTGCGATTCATGGGGTCACAAAGAGTTGGACACGAATGAGTGACTGGACTGAGCTGAGGAGAAACAGAAAGGCAAACAGACATGCGTGATGTTACGTGAAAGTCTGTTCAGAGTGAAGGTGTATTTACAATGCAATGATTTTGTAGAAAAGAAGGCCAAAGCCCGACTGAAGAGATCAATGGGAGCCTTTAGAGAGGGGGTGGTGTTTGAGGCTCAGCTCAGAGGATGCATCAGAACTTGCAGGCTGATGCTGGGAGACGAGAACCCTCTGGTACGCACGGTCATGAAAGTCTTTCCTAGGAAGGGCGCATGCCCTGTGGTGTGGTTGGCATACAGTGTGGGAGGGAGAGAAGGCCAGAGGTGGGGCAGGAGGGGTGAACAGGTAGACGCATCACATGTGGAAGAGCCTTCGTTGCCAAGTGTCCAGGAGCCTGGACTTCAGCTGATAGGCAGTGGAGATCTGTGAAGTAAGAGAGGAACACAACTGTTTCTATTTGTGTTTTAGAGAAGATCACTCTGGAGCACAGAGTAGTGTAAGAAAGGGAAGAGTCCTTTCCTCTCTCTCTGTCTCTCTCCTATGACTCCCTTCTTTTTTTGTACCATACTCCATACTCTTCTCTCTCTCTCTCTTTATCTCTCTCTCTCTCTCTCACACACACACATATCCCCTCATAATTAGCACTTACCTGGAAAGAAGTCCAGGTGACCTGGAATGATCAGTCCAAATTGTCTCTTATTAAATACTTCTGAGTCCCTCATTTCAGTAGTAGCCAAAACTTTGATGACCAGAGTTTCGGAGGCAGCTCTAAACTTAGCAGAGAAACAAATCATAAAACTAAAAAAGGAGAATTAAAGGAGGCTATATTTTTCAGTCTCACCTCCTTATTTCTTAAGCATGTAGTATTTTTGATCCAGTAGAAAAGCTAAACTGCCTTGTGAATAAAAGTCACATGCCCTAATATTAAAACTTACCCCAAAGCCCCCAAAGCAGGGCTCACATTATGCAGGGGTAAAGGCATGCAAAATTATTGGAGTATTAATTAATTAATTACTATAATAATTCTCCAATTAAGGTTGGAAACCACTCAAGTCCATGTCTTAAAGGTTCCCACACAGCTCAGAATGTGGGAATGCCTAGGACTTGAGACAAAACTGAAACAGAGGCCAAAGTTGCAAAAGGAAGAATCTGGCGCCACCAGTCCTGTCAGACTTGTGGTGCAGCTCTCTGTCTCCAAAAACCAGATCAGTAGCACCAGCCCCTTGAAGTCTCTTGGGTCCTAGAAGCCAGGCAGACCCAGAAAAGAATCCGTCACAGGCTGGGGACCAGAGGACAGACAGTGGAAGCAGACAGACAAGCCTGGGGTCAGGGCAGCGTTACATGGGGCATCCCTGTGACTACATCACTTCATTTCTCAGCACCAGCTGCCTAACCTATGAAATGTGAGAGAAAAACCCATCTCACAGTGCTAGGTTGAAATGAAAATGAGATGGTATATCAAAACACTGGGTAAAAAATTGATACCAAAGAAATACTTGTTGAATAAATGAATGAAGGGATATATTGTCAGTTCAGTCACTCAGTCCTGTCTGACTCCTTGCAACCACATGAAATGCACATGCCAGGCCTCCCTGTCCATCACCAACTCCAGAAGCTTGATCGAACTTTTGTCCATTGAGTTGATGATGCCATCCAACCATCTCATCCTGTGTCATCCCTTCCCCTCCTGCCTTCAATCTTTCCCAGCATCAGAGTCTTTTCTAAGGAGTCAGTTCTTTGCATCAGGTGTCCTAAGTATTGTAGTTTTACCTTCAGCATCAGTCCTTCCAATGAACACCCAGGACTGACTACTTTTAGGATTGACTGGCTTGATCTCCTTGCAGCCCAAGGGACTCTCAAGAGTCTTCTCCAACACCACAGTTCAAAAGCATCAATTCTTCGGTGCTCAGCTTTCTTTATAGTCCAACTCTCACATGACCAGAGGAAAAACGATAGCCTTGACTAGGCGGACCTTTATCGGCAAAGTAATGTCTCTGCTTTTTAATATGTTGTCTAGGTTGGTCATAGCTTTTCTTCCAAGGAGCAAGTGTCTTTTAATTTCATGGGTGGAGTCACCATTTGCAGTGATTTTAGAGCCCAAGAAAATAAAGTCTGTCACTGTTTCCACTGTTTCCCATCTATTTTCCAAGAAGTGATGGGACCAGATGCCATGATCTTGGTTTTTTGAATGTTGAGTTTTAAGCCCGCTTTTTCACTCTCCTCTTTCAGTTTCATCAAGAGGCTCTTTAATTCTTCATTTTCTGCCATAAGGGTGGTGTCATCTACATATCTGAAGTTATTGATATTTGTCCGGGAAATCTTGATTCCAGCTTGTGCTTCATCCAGGCCAGCATTTCACATGATGTAGTCTGCATATAAGTAAAATAAGCAGGATGACAATATACAGCCTTGTCATACCCCTTTCCCAGTTTGGAACCAGTCTGTTATTCCATGTCTGGTCCTAACTGTTGCTTCTTGACCCACATACAGATTTCTCAGGAGGCAGATAACGTGGTCTATCTCTTTAGGAATTTTCCAGTTTGTTGTGATCCACACAGGAATATAAGAATGGACAGAAAAACGACTTTCCCAAAACTCAAGGAGAGAGAGAGATGCAGGTGACAGAGCAAAGTTATGTTCAGCAAAGGCTTTTGACCCAAGGAGGGCCATGGTTCAGAATGAGGGTGAGGTCCACTGGGGAAGTCCACCCACGGGCTTGCTGCTGAGAGAGAAGCTTGTGAGGTTTCTGCCTCTCTGGTTGTTAGAACTTAGAGAGCTCACCCACTACTAAGCCACTTTAGGGTGACTTGCTTACTTGAGAGTGACTCTTGGGAGAACCCCAGAAAATGTGCCCTTCTCATGAGAAGTAGTGCCATTTCAGCAAAAATAAATAAATAAAATTTTAAATAATAAAAAAGCTTCTGAAGAGATCCAGATAAGACGAGCCTCCCCTCATCTCATGTTAACTTCATCTCATATTCTCCTCAACAACTATTCCAAATTCCAACTATTTTCCTCTGTCCCACTGCTGACCAGTCAGCCCCTTATTTTGAGCCTCCACTTTGAGCTGATGGCTCCCTCTCACTTCTGAGGAGAAGGGACTCTTTGGATCCTGTCTGTCTCAGTTGCCCGCGTTTCCATCTTAAGCTGTGTCTCACCTGGTCCTCCTCTCTCCTCCTCCCTTCTGTCTCACAGGAGGCAGCCTGCTAGAGTGAGCAGCCCCATGGGGAAATACAGAGCTGCGGATACCTGTAGACTTTGCATAATATCCTATTATCAGTTCAGTTTAGTCGCTCAGTTGTGTCTAACTCTTTGCGACCCCATGAATCGCAGCATGCCAGGCCTCCCTGTCCATCACCAACTCCTGGAGTAGTATTCACCATTTAGATAAGATTGAGCCTCAGTATTTTCATCTGAAAAATGAGGGGTTTAAATAACTTGCTCTATTTTTCTCAAACAGCATAAAATACGTCAGCTTGTTGGACTGTAGTTATTAAAATTAACAGCCATTCTAACTGGCCTTCCACACATCCACATATGTTCAGCTGTCCTTAATCCCTGTGTGATTTACTTGCATCCTCCAAAATTGTGTCAGCTGGGTTTTCATCTAAGCAGGGCCGGTCATTTTTTGTCTTTTTTATTTGGCAGGAGAGGGAGGAGAAATCAATGAATAAAGGTATTTTCTGTATATTTTGATTAATAATAATTAAAAATGATATATTTACTTGACTTATTATATGCCTGGCACTGTAATAAGTGTTCTCCATGTTAAAATTCTTGGTGACGTCCTCATACAGGCCTATGGAATTAGTATTATATTCTCCACTTTTTTGGTGTTGTATAAACAGTCTCAGTGGCACTAACTGGCTTGTCCAGGTTCACATGACTAAGAGTGAGTCAGACCAGGATTCCAATCAATGCACCTGGAATCTAGAGCCTCATTCCTGAACTCCCAACTCTATGACCCCTTTCCATGATCACATTGTCTCCTCCCCACCTTCCACGTCCAGTTGCAGTTGACTTCTCCTCTCCCAGTCTATTTACTTTGCCATCTCAGGCTCACATCCAGTGCAGAGACCATCATGTGTGCCGCCCATCAATTGACAGATTCCACAAATATTCACTGAGCCCTGCTAGGTTCCTCTCAGGAACATCAAGAATAAAACAAAAAAGCTAACAACAACAACAATAAAACAAATAACAGCAATATGAGTGTAAAAATAAACTGTATTCCAAATCTGGGGTAGCACGAAAAGGCTATGTAATTTATATCATTTTAGCATAGGGGCCATGTGAATCAACCAATATATGAGATGAGAAAATATTGTTTCTAAATTATTCAGTTGTTAAAAGAGTATGAGTGTATTTTGTTTCTGTGACCATTACACAAGAACATAAAATTATTAAAAGAAAAAAATGTAGAAAAATCTTCTAGAGCCACTACTGTGACTGGCCTGCTGGGTCCTCCTCTAGCTCACTCACATGAGCCCTTGTTTTCAGTTGTACAGGTAATGTCCCAGCACACCTAGCCCTACCACAAGACTCTTCTCTGTGTTATAAGTCAGAGAATATCAGTGGAAATTTATGATTACCCCCAGAGAATGAAGAGATCACAGAGAAGCCAGGCATTCTAGAATACAGGGTGAAATGTAGTCTTGCTAAAGGAAAATTGGAAAGACAACAGTGAGACCACTTCTTATTCCAGCTCTAAGTAACCATTAACTTGTAGTTTGACCAGGTTGACGACCCTCACCTGGGCTTGACCGCAATTTTCCTATCTTTAAAAGGAGGAGATGGATTAGATTTGGTTTGTGACGTTATGATGCTCTGAAATATAGATTAGATCAGAAGTCAAGGGAGAAAGACTCCAGGGAAAGATTAAGAAAATTATTCAAAATCCCTCCCTTTGACAAAGGGCCAAAAATTTTAAAGAAAGAGATCCATGATTTTTCAGTTGGATAAGCAGGTCTTCTGTCCACCCTCACCTCTGGGACATTTCTGAACTACAGTTCTGGTGACAGTCTCTGCTGAGGCAGGATTAGCAAGGTGACACAGAGGTGTCGCCTTGATTTAAGAAAGAGGCAGTTAGATGAGGATCAGACAACATTGCTATCTTCACTAAAGTGATGTCTCACCTTGTCTGTGAGTATTTGGCTGACATCTAAGTTCTCTGAAGCTCCAAATTCAGAATGACACCATAGTAGGACTCTTCTCTTCTAGAAATAATGCTGACTTAAATTGGTTACAATTTTACCCGGATGGTAAATGACAAGACAATCTTATGTCGTTTAGCATCCTCTTGATACCATTTATGTGAAAACTGGAAATTGTTATTGCATCTAAACAGAAGAAAGCCATGTTTACAAAGTTATTATTAAATGTGAGAGCTCTGCCTTACTAACTCCACCTGCCATCAAGCCTTTTTGGAAATGGAAGTAGATAATTATCTTATTCACACTTATTTAGCAATCATTTTGCAGCAGTACTCGGAATTCAGAGAAGAGGAGACACTTGTGGGGTGATGGGCTTTAGCAAATGCTTGGGCTTTGTTCAAGGGACCATTGCTGAGCACTTTATTCAGGGAAAAAAAAAAAAATCTCTAGGTCTCCCAGACAAATCTTAAGTGGGGAAAGATGGCTGAAGTAGAGGATGGGTGTGAAAAATGAATTCAACAGATTCTTTTTTCCCTTTTCCCAGAACTCAAGTGCCCTGGTGAAAAGGAGGGGTATTTGTACATGGAGAAGCTACTTTAGGAAATTGAGAAGGCTTTCCTCTACTTACAGAGTGAGATACGTGAAGTGAGGCATGTAAAAGGAATTCACTTAAGAGTCTCTCCAGTCTCCACCCTTCTGCAAGGATGGTGGTGGTGGCAGCTGCTACTTGCAAGAGTTTTTTTAGTGAGGATTAATCCCCACCTTCACCACTGAGATGGAAAATCACAATTTGAAGACCAAAGGAGACAGCCCAGTCCATTAAAATGAAAGCTGGTGCTAGCCTGTACTCTGCCTTTGACTCAATGTGTTAACTACCTAAGTCTTATTTTCTTCACCTGATTGGCATCTCTACCCTCCCATCCCTTTGCTTCAGTGTCTCTTTTCCTTCTAGAGCTTTCAAGTAAAGTTTCATTGCAGGCAAAGGGCTCCACTGCTAAAAACATTTGCAAATCAAAGGAATGGATGAGGTCTAAGAGTACTTGAGGTTTTCCTATCTAGGATTCTAACAGAAATTTTTACTGTTTATGGAGGCTCTGAGCAAGTGATTTTATCAAGCACTGATGTTCTTTCTGCCAGTTGGGCTGCTATTCCTACAGGAGGCCCCTTCCTAAGAGTCAGCTGAATTCTTAGTATGAAGTTATGGTCATCAGAATTCAACAAACAATTTCCTATGTTTTGTGACATTTCCTTTTGCTCCTGTATTAAAAATTCCCAATGGCACTAAAAAGGCAAAGAAATGCACATAGTATATAGTATTCTAGAAGAACCAATATATCAGTTTATTGCATTTGGTCAAGTCCAGGGCATGCAACGAGAGTCATTCTTATCATGCCCATTTTCCTGACACTGAGCCCTCGGAATAGAGTAACTTTCAGAGGACAACATGGAGACTCAAGAGCAGGGTTAGGATTTGAGTCTGGGGCTTTCTGAACTAACTGCAAGATCTGCTCCATGAGGCCACACTTGCATTTTGCACCACTCTAGGCTAAAAGTCCAAAACTTCAGACAGCTCACCTAAGGTCTACACTGGAATCCACCCATCTCAGACTGTGGCTCCTGCCAGCAGTTTTGCCTGAGCCACAGACTCCAAAAAGCCATTCAGCATGCACAGTGCTCAGAGGTGGGGGAAAACTGGGGCCTCTTCTCAGAAGCCAGGGATGCTGAGTATTACTGGAGATTTTAAGGTAGTTGAGGGAAAAAAAAAGTCAAATGTTTAAATGAAAACAACTTCATTTTGTTAATCCTGAAATGTGACAGGTCTCAGACTGAACTCAAATTAGAGAACAGATTTAAATATGCACCCCAAGTTACTGACAAAATGGCGATTGTTGTCATTCAGTCACTAAGTTGTGTCCAACTCTTTGCAACCCCACAAACTGCAGCACGCCAGGTTTCTCTGTTCTCTATCTCCAAGAGTTTGCTCAAGCTCATGCTCATTGAGTTGGAGATGCCATCCAACCATCTGATCCTCTGCTGACTCCTTCTCCTCCTTCCTTCAATCTTTCCCAGCATCAGGGTCTTTTCTAATGAGCCGGTTCTTCACATCAGGTTGCCAAAATATTGAATGGATCATGGTAGAGAGTTCTGACAAAATGTGGTCCACTGGAGAAGGAAATGGCAAATCATTTCAGTATTGTTGCCTCAAGAACCCCATGGAAAAAAAATGGCAGTAGTGATCATAAACACTATCATTTATTCAACACCTATTATGATCTGGGTCCTTTACAGATGTGACTTCATTTAAGCCTCACAACATTTAAGCCTCACTGGCCTGTGAGGAAGATAATATAAGACCATTTCAAATAAGGAATTTGAGGAGTAGCAAGGCTTAGTACTCAGATGGTAAAGAATCTGCCTGCCATGTGGGAGATCTGGCTTCAATCTCTGGGTTGGGAAGATCCCCTGGAGAAGGGCATGGCAATTCATTTTGGTATCCTTGCCTGGAGAATTCCATGGACAGAGAAGCCTGGTGGGCTACAGTCCATGGGGTCACAAAGAGTCAGGCTTGACTGAGCGACTAACACACACACAAGGCTTAGTAACCTACCCAAAGTCATATGGGTAGCATGTGGAATTTTCACTCTCTCTTTGTGGGAAACTCATTGTGATTCAATCATTTTGTTCTGATTTCCTTCTGATCAAAGGGTGAGAGGACTTAAATCTGTGCCTTGTACCTGAGTTCTTCCAGTTTAGGCTTTTTTTTTTTTCCCCTCCTCTGGAACCAGATAGGATGGAATCTCATTGTGATGATTGAGCCAAAGGACATTCTCCTTCTGGGTTTGGTACTTCATGTCTGGAATGACGGGAAGAAAGAAATCAGCCAAAAATTCATTTGCACACACGGTTCTCTGCCAGTGTCTGGAGACTTTTTTGATTGTCACAATTGGGCACAGGGTGTGAGGGGGAAAACTGCCAGCATCTGGACTTTGAAAAACAGTCCTTCATGAAGAGAACAGTGTCCCACAGCAAAGAATCATGTAGCCCCAATGAAAATAGTGTGAAGGCTGAAAAATCTTTCCCTAGCCCAATGCCAGGTGCCTAGTAGGAAATAAGCAAGCATGCTTTCCTTACCATCCTAGTTAAAGCTGCACCCTCTGGTCACTATTCTCTTATCAGTCTGATTTTATTTTACGCTTGTCCACATAGATGTCTGTTTTCCTGACTTGGATTCAAAGGGGCTTGGACTAGTTCTGCCTGCCCAGAGTTCTCTGTAGGGCACAGCAAGGAGAGTAGAAACTGAATAAATATTTATTAACACTCAGTGAATGAATGAATGAATAATCACAGTGTAGAGTGTTCAAACAAGTTACATCTACTCTTGTAACTGAAGACAGAGACTGCAGTTCTCCCCTTAAGCTACGAAGTGTGCTCTGGACTTTGAGAGCCCACTCTGGCTCCAGGCCATTAAACACCACACATTCAGTTTGGAATCCTTTATTCTCTGATTTGCTGGGCAATTTCATAGATCTAAATAGTTACGCTGAACCTTAGTGCCACTGTGTGATTTTCCTAACTAGGCACTTTACTGCTTCCTAGGACTCTCATCATTCGTGATTCAAGGAGAAATACTGATATCTACAGACACTTATCCCTCATAGTCTGAAAACTTCAGAGACTTGAATCTTGAGGAAATGAGGACCCTCTGAGACTCAAGTGAAAGTGAGACACCTGAGGGGCATGTCATCACAGCTATAGATAGTAATAAAAGGAGAAGATGAAATTCAGACTAGTTCCAAATTGGGAAAGGAACACATCAAGGCTGTATATTGTAACCCTGCTTATTTAACTTATATGCAGACTACACCATGTGAAAATCTGGGCAGGATGAAGCACAAGCTGGAATCAAGTTTCCCGGGAGAAATATCAATAACCTCAGATACAGGGAGGAGAAGGGGATGACAGAGGATGAGATGGTTGTATGGCATCATCGACTCAATGGACATGAGTTTGAGCAAGCTCCCAGAGTTGGTGATGGACAGTGAAGCCTGCGTGCTGCAGTCCATGGGGTTGCAAAGAGTCTGACACAACTGAGTGACTGAGTTTGACTGAGGCTTTTAGGAAGAAACTCTTTCTGTTGTAACCTTCTTGTCAGGATTTTTCAGGGGTCATGGAGGAGGGAATCCAGGGAAAGTGTGGGTCAAAGTGGGTGAGGGATGCTGGGATTTATCTTGGAGTAAAAACCAGGATCTCAAGGTAAGTTAGCAAAAGATAAATTGTGCACAGACTGGGCTACCAAGGGAAAATGGCTCCAGGGGAACACTGCGGTCAAGAGAAATATAGGTCTAGCACAGGACTAAAAATCTGGATGTGGTTGTATAACTGGTTCATCTCCATGAACCAGAGATGAACCAGAGCCTGAAGGACTGAAGAGAAAAGACCAGGTTTCCAGACAGAAGGCCAAATGGATGGGAGAATGGAAAGAAAAGGAAGACGGAAAGGGAAAGAATGGACCTATGCATAGGTATAGCTGAACCACTTTGCTATATACCAGAAACTAACACAGTTTTGTAAATCAGCTATTAGTTCAGTCACAGTCCTGTCTGACTCGCTGGAAACCAATGGACTGCTGCACCCCAGGCTTCTCTATCACCAGCTCCTGAAACTTGCTCAAACTCAAGCATATAGAGTTGGTGATGCCGTCCAACCATCTCATCCTCTGTCATCCCCTTCTCCCATCTTCAATCTTTCCCAGCATCAGGGTCTTTTCCAACAAGACAGTTCTTCACATTAGGTGGCCAAAGTATTGGAGCATCAGCTTCAGCATCAGTCCTTCCAAAGAATATTCAGGACTGATTTCCTTTAGAATGGACTGGTTTGATCTCCTTGCAGCCCAAGGAACTCTCAAGAGTCTTCTCCAACATCACAGTTCAAAGCATCACTTCTTCGGCACTCAGCTTTCTTCATGGTCCAAATCTCACATCCATACATGACTACTGGAAAAACCATAGCTTTGACTAAGTGGATATTTGTTGGCCAAATAATATCTCTGCTTTTTAATATGTTGTCTAGGTTGGTCATAGCCTTTCTTCCCAAGAGCAAGCGTCTTTTAATTTCATGGTGCAGTCACCATTTACAGTGATTTTGGAGCCCAAGAAAATAAAATCTGTCACTGTTTCCATTGTTTCCTCACCGGTTTGCCATGAAGTGATGGGACCAGATGCCATGATCTTAGTTTTCTGAATGTTGAGTTTTAAGACAGATTTTTCACTCTCCTCTTTCAGTTTCATCAAGAGGCTCTTTAGTTCCTCTTTGCTTTTTGCCATAAGAGTGGCATCATCTCTGTATCTGAAGTTATTGATATTTCTCCTGGCAATCTTGTTTCCAGCTTGTGCTTCATCCAGACTTGCATCTCACATGATAGACTCTGCATATAAGTTAAATAAGCAGGGTGACAATATACACCTTTGATATACTCCTTTCCCAATTTAGAACCAGTTTGTTGTTCCAATCCAGTTCTAACTGTTACTTCCTGACCTTCATAGAGGTTTCTCAAGAGGCAGGTCAGGTGGTCTGATATTCCCATCTCTTTCAGAATTTTCTACAGTTTATTGTGATCCACACAGTCAAAGGCTTTTGGTGTAGTCAATAAAGCAGAAGTAGATGTTTTTTCTGGAACTCTCTTGCTTTATTGATGATCCAACGGATGTTGGCAATTTGATCTCTGGTTCCTCTGCCTTTTCTAAAACCAGCTTGAACATCTGGAACTTCACGAATCACATACTTTTGAAGCCTGGCTTGGAAAATTCTGAGCATTTGCTAGTGTATGAGATGAGTGCAATTGTGCAGTAATTTGAGCATTCTTTGGTATTACCTTTCTTTGGAACTGGAATGAAAACTGACCTTTTCCAGTCCTGTGGCCNCTGGAACTTCACGAATCACATACTTTTGAAGCCTGGCTTGGAAAATTCTGAGCATTTGCTAGTGTATGAGATGAGTGCAATTGTGCAGTAATTTGAGCATTCTTTGGTATTACCTTTCTTTGGAACTGGAATGAAAACTGACCTTTTCCAGTCCTGTGGCCACTGCTGAGTTTTCTAAATTTGCTGACATGCTGAATGCAGCACTTTGATAGCATCATATTTTAGGATTTGACGTAGCTCAACTGGAATTCCATCACCTCCACTAGCTTTGTTCTTAGTGATGCTTCCTAAGGCCAACTGACTTTGCATTCCAGGATGTCTGGCTCTAGGTAAGTGACCATACCATCATGAGTATCTGGGTCATGAAGATCTTTTTTGTTTAGTTGTTCTGTGTATTCTTGTCACCTCTTCTTAATACCTTCTACTTCTGTTATGTCCATACCATATCTGTCCTTTTTGAGTCCATCTTTACATGAAATGTTCCCTTGGTATCCCTAACTTTCTTGATGAGATCTCTAGTCTTTCCCATTCTATTGCTTTCTTCTTATTTCATTGCAATGAGCACTGAGAAGGCTTTCTTATCTCTCCTTGCTATTCTTTGGAACTCTGCATTCAAATGGGTATATTCTTCCTTTTCNTTAGATCCATACCATTTCTGTCCTTTATTGTACCTATCTTTGCTTGAAATGTTCCCTTGGTATTGCTAATTTTCTTGAAGAGATCTCTAGTCTTTCCCATTCTATTGTTTTCCTATATTTGCACTGATCACAGAAGAAGACTTTCTTATCTCTCCTTGCTATTCTTTGGAACTCTGCATTCATATGGGTATATCTTTCCTTTTCTCTTTTGCCTTTTGTTTCTCTTCTTTTCTCAGCTATTTCTAAGGCCTCATCAGGCAACCATTTTTCATTTTTGCATTTGTTTTTCTTAGAGATGGTGTGATCAGTGCCTCCAGTACAATTTCACAAACCTCCATCCATAGTTCTTCAGGCACTCTGTCTCTTAGATCTAATTCCTTGACTCTATTTGTCACTTCCACTGTATAATTGTAAGGGATTTGATTTAGGTCATACCTAAATGGTCTGGTGGTTTTCCCTACTTTCTTCAATTTAAGTCTGAATTTAGCAATAAGAAGTTCATGATCTGAGCCACAGTCAGCTCCCGGTCTTGTTTTTACTGTCTGTATAGAGCTTCTCCATCTTTGGGTGCAAAGAATATAACCAATCTGATTTCGTTATTGACCATCTAGTGATGTCCATGTGTAGAGTCTTCTCTTGTGCTGTTGGAAGAGGGTGCTAACTATGACCAATACATTCTCTTGGCAAAACTCTGTTAGCCTTTGTCTTGCTTCATTTTGTATTCCAAGTCCAAATTTGCCTGTTACTCCAGGTATCTGTTAACTTCCTACTTTTGCATTCCAGTCCCCCGTAATGAAAGGGATATCTTTTTTGGGTGTTAGTTCTAGCAGGTCTTGTGCATCTTCATAGAACCATTCAACTTCAGCTTCTTCAGCATTACTGATTGGGGCATAGACTTGGGTTACTATGATATTGAATGGTTTGCCTTGGAAATACACAGAGATCATTGTGTCGTTTTTGAGACTGCACCCAAGTACTGCTTTTCGGACTCTTTTATTGACTATGAGAGCTACTCCATTTCTTCTGAGATTCTTGCCCACAATAGTAGATTTAAAGGTCATCTAAGTGAAGTTTGCCCTTTCCAGTCCATTTTAGTTCACTGATTCCTAAAATGTTGATATCACTCTTGCCATCTCCTTTTTAACCACTTTCAATTTACCTTGATTCAAGGACCTAACATTTCAGGTTCCTATGCTATATTGTTCTTTACAGCATCAGACTTTACTTCCATTGCCAGTCATAACCACAACTGGGTGTTGTTTTCACTTCGGTTCCATGTCTTCATTCTTTCTGGAGTTATTGCTCCACTCTTTTCCAGTAGCATATTGGACACCTATCAACCTGGGGAGTTCATCTTTCAGGGTCATATCTTTTTGCCTTTTCATACTGTTCATGGGGTTCTCAAGGCAAGAATACTGAAGTGGTTTGCCATTGCCTTCTCCATTGACTTTCAAATCATCCAGCAAATCAATTATACCCCAACATAGAATAAAAATTGAATTTAAAAAAAAAGCAAAGGGTGTTCCTCTGTAGTGTGATGTGTGCTGTCCTAGGTCTTTCTGCTTTCTCAAAACTAGAATTATACTCATTCTCGTATAAAGCAGAGTGAGTCTTAGCAGAAGGCGGTCTTCCTTGCACCAGCGGCTTTCTTAGCCAAAGGTGCCTGTGTGCTCAGTGACTCCATTGTGCTGACTATTTGTGACCCCATGTCACCCCAGTCACTCTTTGGGACTATAGCTTGCCAGGCTTCCCTGTCCATGGGATTTTCCAGGTAAGAATACTGGAGTGGTTGCCATTTCCTACTCCAGGAGCTCTTTCTGACTTAGGGATTGAACCCATGTCTCTTATCTCTCCTACATTGTTAGGCGAACTTTTTACCACTGTGCCATCCAGGAGCCCAAACAAAGTCATAAATCAGAGAACTTAACAGGAACAAAGATATATAGGCACCCAGCTTATCTAAAATAGAGTTGTTATTTCATTTGTCTCCAAGCCTAAAAAGTCCAGTTCTTGATTTTTGTTACTTTGAAATAGATCAAACCATTTCACCATTCCTCTGTTTTAAGGAGAAGAAATATTATCAGTTAAAAGAAAAACAACTTTTTTTTTTTGCAAGTATATTTGTTTTTAGCCAATGTAGTGAATGGCTGAAAGATTAGCATTATTTCAAACTACTGGTACTTTGCAAGTTGGTTTGTATCACTTCCAAACTACATAAAATTATTTCAGAAGTATGTTATATGTATTCCGTGACAGGTTTTTATAAGATCAAATAAGGTCCCCGTGGTATCAAGTGTCCGGTTGTTATTTGGCCATTGAAATTTTAATTATAAACTTGGCCCTTTATTTGTTTTTTCAATATAATTTAATTTAAAATATATTTATTGAAGAGCCCTTGTGTTTAGGGCCAAAAGCAGTAAGACGTGAGGGAGAAAGTAAAGGAATCCAACCAGGCTATTTCACTTGGAGCACGTCCCCAGGGGAGAGTCACTAACAAATCCAGATGGTATCCTTAAGACCAAGAAGCCTGGGACAAGCCAGACTATCTACTCAGAGGTACAGGTGAAGTTACAGTCACTAGAGTAGTTAAGTACCACTAGCGTTTGTTCCTATTAGCTGGGACAGAACAGACCATTTCCCACTAAATCCCTAGAGTATTTCTGGAAATTTCTAGTCTGTACCGCCATGTGCTATTTAGCAATTCTGATCTAGCTAGTCATTGCTGTTCTTTCCTGAGTGTTGTTACTGACATGCAAACGGCACGGGGGGACCCAGCAGAATGAGGGGCCTTGACCTTCTCTTTTTCTTTAGGTTGCCTTGTAGAGTCCAGAGCCTGAAACAGGACCGCTTCCGTGTGTTCCCAAGTCACTTACAACATTCTTGGTGAAACAGTTCCTTTATTCTTTTGTTTCATACAGTTTAGAGTAGTAGTTCCAAGTATATATTTTAGAGTCAAACCTCCTAGGATCAAATCCTGGCTCCACCACTTACTAGTTGTGTGACTTCTGAAATTATTCATTTCTCTGTGCATTGGGGATAATATTAATTCCAGCTTCATAGTGTTGTAGTGAATGTTAAATGAAAATATATGTGACATTTAAATATGTCAGAAGAGCAAAGACAGAGTAAGCACTATATTTATGTTAGCTATTGTAAACATAAATAGCAATGATTACTCCTAAGTGGTAATAGCTAGATTCATTGAATGCTTACGTGTGTGCATGCTCAGTCACTTCAGTCGTATCCAACTCTTTGCGATCCTATGGACCATAGCCCTCCAGGCTCCTCTATTCATGGGATTCTCTAGGCAAGAATACTGGAGTGGGTTGCCATGCCCTCCTCTAGGGGATCTTTCCAATCAGGGGACTGAACTTGCATCTGCCTGTTTCTGCTGCACATCAGGCAGATTCTTTACCCACTGAACCACCTGGAAAGCCCCACTGAATGCTTACCATGTGCCAATTAGTATATTAGGCATTTTATATTCAATCCCCTCAGTATCCCTGAAGACAGGAAATATTGTCATCCCCCTTTTACAGCTGAGGAAACTTGCCTTAGAAGAGTAAGCAACTGAGCAAACACAGAGTTAGCACATGAACCCCACTCCTGGTTGGCAGGATGACACCAGAATCTGTTGGTTTTCATCTGCTGAGCGTGGTGGGAATGTCATCTCAGGGCAGCTGCACACACAGCTTCTCTCTCCCCTGAAGTCTTGATCCTGAGTCAAGTGCACTGCATCTGAATCCTGCCTTAAGGCTGAGTTCTCTCCCAGGAGACCTCTCAAATCATCACAAGAGCATCATAAATTTAGGGAACCTCAAGTCATTCAGTGGGATGAGATATAGGCTGAGAAAGAAAGATATGGAAGATGAGGCTGATTTTGGAAGATATAGAAGATGAGGAATTGGGTCATAAATGTTTGTCTTTCTTAGAAGTGTGTTTTTAATTCACTTAATCCCACTTCCCTGCATTTCCCAAATGGGCTCTGTGAATAGCTCCTGCCAGTGCATAAAAATATGGGGGAAAAAAGAAAGGACAAAACAAATTCAGTGATTAAAGTAGCTAGTGAAATTCTTGGTTAAATCAAAATGTTTCTTTAACTGCAGGGCTTCTCAGAACAGTTAAGGTCCTGATAAGTATTCCAGAAGGAAGGAATAAAATGGAGGGATTCCTAGATACGTTATCCTGGAACTCTTCGTCCCCAGCAGCCCACTCTCACTCCTTCCATTCCTGGCCCCAGAGTATTTCCCAGGGCAAACATTTCCAGGGGCAGCTTTGCAGGACAGCTCTTTAAATGAAAGAAGATCAGTTAAGGGTTTTAATAGCAGCTCCACACCATCAGATGTATGATAACCATTCTCCCAGAACCGTGGGAATGGTCAAGCTTAGAAACCAGAAAACTTTCAGAAGAAACCCCTGTGAAGAGAAACAGGGTCTAAATCAAGGCAGCAGGAATGAAGGTGTACACAGAAGACAAATGTGCCTCCCTCTTCTCAACCCTCCTTCAACCCTACCAGTGTTGGCCCTCTCCTCACCAACCTTCTCTGTCTTCCAGCTTTACTGATCCCCCATACACTTTGGCCTCCTTGCCTTCTTAAAATCTTCTTCTTGGAACAACTTCTTAATGACTCCCCGGAACACACGTGCTCCCACCACTGCCCAAAGAACTTACCAGAGACCTCTCTGGAGATGCTTACTTTAGGAAGCCTTCCCTGACCTTCCCAGATCTGGATGAGAAATGTTTCCTTAACACTTCTTCATCACAGCACTCATCTCAAGGTTCCCAATGGTCCCACTCATTGCCTTTCTCCTGCTCTAGACTTTAAGATCCTGCCAAGCTGGAATCGGGTCTCAGCCTCCTGTTGCCGTCACTAGATTGAGAGGCATTCAGAAGAGGGGCAATGAGGGTTATTATAGGAATGAAGAACTTCACAGCAAACCCGAGAGGTAGATTTTATTTCTCTCACTTTATACATAAAAACAGAGTCTCTGGTAGCTTCAGAAACTAAACTAAGCTCATACAGTTAATGTTCACACTTAATAGATCTAATTCCATTCCGAAGAGCATTAAATATAGCTTGAGGCTAAAGAGAAAGAGTGGTGACTTCCAGGGTGGTATTCAGTGTGTATCTGTGAGGCTCCCAAGGCTCAACGCTGCCTTCCCCCCATGATCGAATTATCTCATAAGTTTCTTGAGCTCTGAACACTCAGAGAACACTGAGGAACATTAAGAGGTCAAAGAAATCGTAGACAGTAAAATGGGAATATTATTGAAAAAGGTATCAAGGAACTTCAGAAAGGGCTTGCAATAATTTAAAATGTAAGTCAATTTTCAGATTCAACCATCACAAAGTACTTGTTATGAATCTGCATGTTTTCTTTCCTCCAGGGATATTCCAGCTAAAATAATACTGGCATAGAGAATAGGGTTTCCAATAGTTGACAATGCAGGCATGTGCTTCCCTGAGGGTGCTGGAGGCAGGAGGAGCCAACTCTTAGCCTTAGAGAGTAAAGCAGACTCTCTACGGCAAGAAAACAAAATGCCAAGAATATATTCTAATAGAGATGCATGTTTCTCCATAAAAGACAAGATTAAGTGTCAATATCTAGGCAGAGACTGGGAGCAAAGAGGGTCCTGAGCTTTCACAGGGAAGGTTAGAAGAGTTCCCCCAGCTCACTGCCTTTGTGAAACCGCACATGCATTTTGCAAGACTGTGACCTAAGAGACAGTTGGGATACTTAAAGGGCCTAAAGGTACAAGTTAGAGCATACATCACAGGCAGGACTTAAAAGTTTCAAGTGTCATATTGTTTAGTCTTCATCCCTATGAGAGGTACAGTTATTATGTCCATTTTACAAAGCAAGGAGCTGAGTCTCAGAGAGGTCACCCAGACTTGTAAACAATTGGGATACTTAAAGGGCCTAAAGGTACAAGTTAGAGCATACATCACAGGCAGGACTTAAAAGTTTCAAGTGTCATATTGTTTAGTCTTCATCCCTATGAGAGGTACAGTTATTATGTCCATTTTACAAAGCAAGGAGCTGAGTCTCAGAGAGGTTACCCAGACTTGTAAACAGTGAAGCAAGAATTTGGTCCCATCTGTGCCTATCCTTAGAGCCCTCAAATGAATCAATAAACCAACACTACATGCAGTACTACAACTATTACATGTCTGGTCTCTGCCTCTTTCTTTCTCCCTTTTCCTCCTTCCCCAAGTTATTTATTTATTTATTTATTTTGGCCAGTTATGCCAAGAAAAACTTCTCACTTTCCAGAACTGGAAAAGGGAAAGTGAGTGAAGGTTGTTAAATGCAAGACCATTAAATACAAGGTTTTTTAAAAATGAGATATTGATGTTATACTAATATATTGTTTCTCATAATGGCTGGATGATGGCACTAATTCAGCTTGCCTTCCTGTTGAGTATTAAGTTTCTCAGTCAACCAAAGGGCCTCCATTTCTAAAGTCTGCCAATTTAGTGAAGCAAAATATAATATTTAGAGTCAGTGTTAGTTGGAAAGAGGGGTTAGTTGGAACACTCCTGAGTGTTCAGGAAGTCAGAAGCCCTGGCTTTGAGTGCTAGTTTCTCTCTTAGAGAAAACAAATATAAAATTGGGAACAAAGAAGATACATACTTATAAATATACATAAAATCTTCTTTGTTCCCAATGCTGTCTATGGGTCGCACAGAGTTGGACACAACTGAAGCAACTTAGCAGCAGCAGCAGCATATATGTATGTATTTTGTAAACTAAAAAGTAAAGGGGGCTGATGAAGTGAGCATGCTATAGCTGCATATTTCCCCCTGAGTTGTAGCCACTGATAAAATAAGTTTTAATCTATAAGTCATTTGAATGCCTATGGGTGAAGGGTAGTCTTTTCATAATAACATGAAGGTGCTTGCTTTGCCAGCTAATGGAGTTTCTTCATATTTTTGAAGGTCAGGCAATCTGTACCCAATTCCCAACCTTTAGTCATCCCTTTGTTCCATCAGCATTCTTAAATGACCTCACAGTATGCAGAGTTGTATTATTACAAGGTTAATGATAGTGCTGGAGTAAGCCCGATTGAGAGGATGGAAGTGGACCATTAACCAATAATCTAAATTTGCACTAGTTTAGGGTTTCATTATTCTCCTGGGCAGATTTGTGCCAGATAGCCCCCCATCTTGGTGTGCTGTGTGGAAGTGGCATGAAAGGAGGGGGGAAGTGAGGTGGGATTAGAGGGTAGAAGGCAAAGTTCTTGCTCAGAAAGAGATGCCTGTAGACTGGAGGGGAGAATATACTGGCAAAAATAAGTGGTTCCAGTAGCCCTATATTAATGCAAAACACAACGATGTCTCTTTCTGCAATTGGCATATTGACCCCTGCCTGGACTCCTCCTTTACAATCATGTCTCTTCCACACATCCCACTTGGGCCTCCAGATCTGATCATTTTACTTTATCAGCCGCAGTCCCCACAGAAAATGAAGAGCTTGTTAAAATTAGATCATTCAAGGTGGGCTTAATAAGCAAACTATTTAAGATGGTGTGGACAGGACAGCACAGCCTCCCAGGGCTGATGACTGAGATGCATGATCCTTAAGCCTGGATTAAGGGAGCAGGAAGGAAAGAGAACTAGAGAACTGGCTTCCAAAGAGGATCAAGGATGTTGGTAGAGGGATAAAGCCTGTTTGGGGTGACCCTGCAGGAACAAAGCCTGGAAGGACCATATCTTCCCTTTCTTCTCTCCCTCCCTCTCCTCTCCTGTTGGGGCATCTATTGGCCAAAGCAACCAGAAACCAGAGGATAAGGAGACTGTTGATGTAATGGACAGAGTGGAAAGCCGATCAGGAAAGACAAGCAAAAGATTCCAGCACAGACCCTTTATTTAAAGTACATCTATGTGCTGGAAACACAAAGAGATGAAGTTCTTTCCACCCTGGAGGAAGCTTCAATTAACAAAGACTGAAGAAAGGAGAGCTACAAGGAGTTTCTAACCCTGAGAATGTTATAAGAAATTTAATTCCATTTATCTGTTCTTTCATCAGCCCTTCCCTGAAGGCCTCCTCTTTGACAAGCAGATGCAGGCCCTGAGGACCCTGCATTGCAGGGTGTATAATGAGACACAACCCTTACTGTCTGTGAACTCATTATCTGTGTGCAGAGAAAGACCCGTAAGTAGTAAACTACAATACACAAAGCTCCAAGGTCTTCCTTTCAACAGCAGCTTATTTCCAAGTACCCAAATGCCCAGCTCATAAAGCACAATTAGGTCTGTCCATCTTTGCACATGTTGGATGGTAACTGGTTTGGACAGCAGCCTATGGTCATTAGGCTTAGAAACTTTCCTTGTCAGTTAATTTGATTAATATCAGAGAAAACTCAATTAGACTTGTCAACTTTTTGCATATGACATTTAATATCTATTAAAATGATGTCACCTCCATCAGCCAGGAGCTGTATCTTCAGTTTCTACAGACTGTCAACTTGAGAAGGATGAAGACCCAAACAAGGGTGATGAAAATTGTATCCCTATCATTCTCTCCACAATTCAACATAATGATGAGAAACACAGCTACCCTGTTCATTTGCCCCTTACTCTCATTTTCCTAGAGAACCCTGCCTGAAAGGAGAATATATAAAGCTGAAGGTTAATTGTCTAAACAGTACTAAAGAGTTAGGCAGCAGAAGAGAAGCTTCATATGGGCAGCGAGAATAATTAGGTTAGTGGGATTGTTTGGGGGTTATTTATAGACCTGGTTGTCACTTCCAAACAACTACCCCATTTCTAGGTTAAAATGAGGCTATGAACTCCCCAAAGAATATTATTATAATCCTTAATAAAACAGAAAAGAATGTAAAACTGTACACACTAGTGAAATTTCTTTATATTAGAAGCTTTAAAGCTCTAGATGAAATTACTATAAGATATGTAGCCACATAGAAGTGTAACTGTATTACTCTACCCTTTCAAAGCAGGGAAAAAAAGCTTAAGGATCTCTATATTTAATGTCTGTGTTTATCTTGTTTGCTTTTCTACAATAATTTGTTTCTTGTGCCTACTCCACAATTTACATTCTATCTGCTGGAAAGCTCAAATAATTAGCTCTCAGAAAGGAGTGTATTTGTCAGATATGTTTGGAATATCTTCTTCAAAACACATACACTCACATCCCGATACAGTAGATGAGGGTGGGGCCTGGGAGTCTCCATTTTGTAATGCACACAGCTTCTTTTAATGGGCATCCATAAACCAAAAAGAATGCACTAGAATGTCTGTTCCCAAATAGTCCACACTAGTTCACATTTCTGGGCATCTGCTCAAATTCTTTCATGAATGTTTCTCTTGCTTGTTTGCCTGGCAAATGTCTAACGCTTTACTGAAGTCTGGCAATGTCTTTGAAGCTTTTGCCATCACACAAAGATAATTGCCCCACCCTCTTTATAGTTAATATACTTTTAAATGTAAACATTACTGCCTTGCGATTGGAATGGTATCCAGAGGAAACTATAATTCTAAATGTATGGCCACCCCAATGTTCATAGCAGCATTATTTACAAAAGTTAAGACATGGAAGCAGTATAAGTGTCCACTGACAGATGAATGGATAAAGAATATGTGGTATATATATATATTCAATGCACATATAAATATACACTCAGCCATAAAAAAAGATGAAAATAATGCCATTTTTCATGGCATTGGGTGAACATGGATGAACCTAGAGATTACACTAAGGGAAGTAAACCAGACAAATGATATCTCTTATATGTGAAATCTAAAAATGATACAAATGAATTTTTTCACAAAACAGAAACAGAGTCACAGACATAGACAACAAAGTTTAGGCTACCAAAGCAGAAAGGGTGAGGGGATAAATGGGAGCATGGGGCTAACAGATACGCACTACCATGTAAAACTAGATAAACAATAAGGATTTACTGTATAGTACCAGGATTCACATCCAATATCTCATAATAAACTATAAGGGAGAAGAATTGAAAAAAACAATACAGATGTATATACACATATATATGGATAACTGAATCACTTTGTTGTACATCTGAACCTGTAATAACAATGCAAATCAACTACTCTTCACAAAAATATCAAATAAAGATAGAAGATTCTCTTACAAATCATAAAAAAAAAAAACCACTCTCTGAGTATCTTAAAGGCAGGGAATGAGTTTTACCTTTGTATTCTGAACAACAGTGTCTAGCCCATAATAAAGGTCAATAATGCTGTTGACTAGGATTGAACTGAATGGATATTGAATATATTTAGGTCATCTATTACTTCCTTGGCTTTGCTACTCATAATTCATTGCTACTCAAAGAGTATTTATACAACACTTAAAAATTTAGAGGCCTCATGTGGTTCACACTAACTGGGGTAGTGTGTTATTAAAAAGAAAAGGAAATAGGAAGACTACCATTCCAAATCTACCATTGTAGCATCTGTAAGAGACATTAAATTAGATTCAATGTACCCACTGCATGGCTTGCGGATATTTTCCTTTATCTCCTTCTTTCTTGATAGCTCAGATCCTGCAGCCACCCAAGCCCTTTTCCCCCTAGCTTTCACGTTTCCTAGTACCCTACCCAAACGTCTTCTCTTTTCCTCTCCTTTCTCCTTTCTTGCTGCTACTGGTTCCCTCTCTCTTCTCTTACTTTCTTCCAAATGTTTTAGGACACCAAGTGCCAGACCTGCCCTCATTGTGCTTTCCCAGTATTCAGCCCAGTACTTCTCTGGCCCTAATTCTGTAACTTGATCTGTGACTTTGTACAACCTCATAATTAGCCCTCAGTTAGATTCCTAACTATGGATAGTCCTCTGAAAAAATTTTTCATTTTTGAGTTTCAAAATATCAAAATACAGTGATAAAATTTGTGATGTATTTTAACTGTTTACATTTTATGAATGAACCCATTTAAAATAAAAGGGAAATGTATTCCAAGAATAATTACAGAACATATAAAAATCCTCACTCATGGTACACTGCAGGCTGTGAGTTTTGATACTGGAACATACACTGAATGTTATTTTACTTTAATGCCTCCAGTATATCTATGTATCTGGATGTCTAACCTCATTTAGAGAGAGTATCTAAAAGACTTTATTTGGAGAGTGTTTGTTAAAAAAAAAAAAAGAGAGAGAGAGAAAGAAAGCAAACACAGCCTGTGCCCAATTCCCTTCTGACCCTGACTCTCACTGCTGCTAATAAAAATCAGAAAGGAAAATATACATGGAAATATCTTGTGGCAAATCTGGATTCAAATCGTTGCTCTTCCACTTCTTAGTTTTGTGACCTTAGACAAGAGCCAAACCTTCACTTCCAAAGACGGCTGGCTTACCTTTGAAAAGAGAGAGTTTTATGTTTTCCCTTTCCTGAAGGATTTACTGTTTTTCAAGAGGGTATGGATGGAATACTTACAAGAATGCCTGACTAGAATGAGAAAGTAAATACCAGAAGGTCATACAAGAGGGCTTTGAAGTCAGATGACTTATTTCCAGTGGCAGACAAGTTACACCCTGGCTGAATGACTTCAGGCAAGTGGCAACCTCTCTGAGACTCACTTTTCTCATCTGTAAAAGAACCATTAGCCAGACTCATCAAGAAACAAAGGGAGAAAAATCAAATCAATAAAATTAAAAATGAAAATGGAGAGATCACAACAGACAGCATAGAAATACAAAGGATCATAAGAGACTACTGTCATCAACTATATCCAATAAAATGGACAACTTGGAAGAAATGGACAAACTCTTAGAAAAGAATAACTTTCCAAAACTGAACCAGGAAGAAA
>SJYX01007997.1:0-34507 GCA_006410675.1 Oreotragus oreotragus | reverse complement strand
AAAGAAGGCTGAGTGCTGAAGAATTAATGCTTTTGAACTGTGGTGTTGGAGAAGACTCTTGAGAGTCCCCTTACTGCAAGAAGATCAAACCAGTCAATCCTAAAGGAATCAGCTCTGAATATTCGTTAGAAGAACTGATGCTGAAACTGAAGCTCCAGTATTTTGGCCACTTGATAAGAAGAGCCAACTCAGTAGAAAAGACCCTGATGCTGGCAAAAATTGAAGGCAAGAGGAGAAGGGGATGACAGAGGATGAGATGGTCAGATGGCATCACCATCACAGACTCAATGGACATGAGTATGAGCAAGCTCCACGAGATAGTGAAGGACAGGGAAGCCTGGCATGTCGCAGTCCATGGGGGTTGCAAAGAGTCGGACATAACTAAGTGACTGGGCAACAGCAACAATAGCAGCAACAATCTTGTTTCTTCATTTCACTCCTTCGTTCTTTTCTTTCCTCATGAAGATAATGCGTAATTGGATAAATAGAATTATGTCTTGTGAAGGTTCTAGTACCTTTGTTCTCTATTTTCCCTTTTAGAATTACATGCCATAGAATCATAGTATTTTCTCCAAACTTTCAAGTTCTTGTCTTACTACAGTTTAGACTTATATCAAGCCATCTGGCTCAACTGTTTCCTTGTTGGTTGTTTTAGGTCTTTGAGTGACAGGATGCATGAATCCTGATTGTAAGCACTCTTGCTTCACTAACCAATTCTTTTTATGGTCTTAAGTTCCTAGGTGTTTCCTTGATCTTCTCAGTGTCCAAACTATGAAGACTTGTCACATGTTTTGTTTTTACTAAATGAGAGATAAGGTCTTTATCATGACTGTGCCTGTTTTGCAAACTATCTCAGTAGTAGCACATTTTAGAATTGACTCAAGAATATTACAGTATCATCGGAATACTTTTTATTTCTTTCTTCCCAGACGTTTCTACCAAAATGTTATCTTCATTAATTTATTTTGACTGCAGTTACCTTTAACCAACCTAATGAATCTTTTCATTAAAATAGAATAACTCAGAAAAAAAGAAAAAATAAAATAGGGTGACTCCTCTTATGATTACATCTGAAATATATAGGCTTATACTAGCAATTATCAGTAGTACCTGTATGATCATGATTATTGTCCTATATTATACATTTAAGCTTGATGTTCATTTCAGTTCAATCTTGTTGGTTTTCAAGACTGTGCATAGCTTCAGAGCTATGCTAACATAGTGATTGTTATGTAGCATTTCAGATCTTTAAAATTATTTTCTCATGGTAATTGTCAGACATCTGCTCTCTGGTTAGATTTTTTTAGGCAGACTGATGAGAGAGGCTTCTTGGAAAGATAGAATTTTTCAGCATTTATCAATAACACTTAGAAATAATTTTCTCTTGTGTTCAGTGGTAATAATTCATGATGTATATAAGCCCAGTTGAGAGACTTCTTTAAGAACAGTGGCAGAAAATATGGGGACGAAAAAGTGGGAAAGAGTGCTAACCTTGCACCCAGTTGGGGATTTGACAAGCCTTGCACACAATAAAACTTGACTAATTTTCCCCTTAAAGGTCACAGTTTGAGGACACCATTAGACCGAGACACACAATTGTGATTATCCACTGTAAAACAAAACAAAGACTGTAAAAGAAATGAAATGTGGTATTATTGGATTATTTCTAGATAAAGGTATGCAATTTGCTTTTACTATTTTGTGTGTGTGTGTATGTGCTTAGTTGCTCGGTTGTGTCCAGCTCTTTGCGACCCCATGGATGTAGCCCACCAGGTTCCTTTGTCCATGGGATTTTCCAGGTAAGAATACTGCAGTGGCTTGCCATTCCTTTCTTCAGGGGATCTTCCCAACCTCGGGATGGAACCCATGTCTCCTGTGTCTCCTGCTTTTGCAGGTGGGATTCTTTACCACTGAGCCACTTAGGAAGATTTGCTATCATAGGGAGATTCTATTAGAATGATATGTAGCTAGAGATGATCACCAGTTATTATTTAGTTTATAGGGAGCTGGAAATCCAGTTTATTTAAGCGAGTGAAATGATGTGTTATTCACGATAAATTATTACTTCAATATTTTAATACATGCTTTGGAAAATCACATTTACCTTTAGAAATCTGTGTTATCTCAATAGAATTTTTTTTTTCTTCTGTGAATGCAGGGTCTACCTTGTGATGATTCTAATGTTAGTGCTTATGTGGACAAAATGCTTGTTTTCATTTTTTCAGTGTTATTGATTTTGTTTTAGACAGTAATTTTGCTCCTTTTGCCTATCACTCTTTGAGAATATTGGTTCATTCCCACTGTTATTTGGGGAACTGACTGAAGAAGAGAGTTTATAACCCTACAAAGTCTTTTGACAAAATATTTATTACTTAAGTGGTTTCCCTGACCACTGCTATCCATGCTGTAATACTGCTTTTCTTATTTCAATATTTTTTCCTTGTTAACTATAATTACAGAATTAAGATATTGTGAATGAGATATTGACTTTCTTGATCTGTTATAAAAACTGTCAAGGATTAGAAGTAGTTATATCCAGAAGTAAGTGTTAATGGATTTTTTTTTTTTTTTTTTGGTAAGTGTTATACAGAACCTAGAATTTGGGTAATTGGAGCTTGGAAAGATATAAGCAAAAAAGAAGGCTAAAAGACTATTGTGTATACCAGAAATACCATGTAAATTTAAGTTAGAACAAACTCATAGAATAAAAAACTCTTTTAAAAAATAGTTATAAGAGAAATGGCATTTTCTCAGATCACTTGCTCTTGGATCTTTCAATCTAGTAAAGCCACATTGAGATGTCTAATAAAGATTCAGAAATTTCTGATAAAAATTTCTGATAAATGGGACGAGCACTCTTCAGGCTAGCATAAGAAGGGCTTCCATCTACTTGCCAGCTTTTGTTTATCTCTTAAATCATATTCCAGTGACCTTTCTGCACACTAAAATTTATCTAGTTCAGCTGTGGTATGGTTTTTTATATTTTAAAAGTACTAGTTTCATCTACTAAGGACAACAGATGGAAATCTTTGATAGGAAGTGAGCCCTGCACTGTTTTTCATCAAGTAAGACTATGGCAAAGCCTTCTGATGGTACTAAAGAGAAATACGTGAGTGAAAGGACAACTGCTGCTTGAGCATCTCCTGCAGATGGCACTGGTGTTGCTTAGATAAAGAACGTTTTTATGCTCAGCAGCTTTTGGTTCTTTGTGCACAATGAAAAGTCTTACAGGTACTGGGAGTGAAGTGAAGTGAAAGTTGCTCAGTCATGTCTGACTCTCTGTGACCCCGTGGACTGTACATACAGTCCATGGAGTTCTCTAGGCCAGGATGCTGGAGTGGGTAGCTTTTCCCTTCTCCAGGGGATCTTCCAAACCCAGGGATCAAACCCCGGAGGATTCTTTACCAGCTGAGCCACAAGGGAAGCCCAAATATGTATTGGGAAACTAAGTAGATGTCTTACAGTAAGTAGTTACTTCTCTGTGCATGACTGAAGCCCAGCATGGCTCAGCCAGTCATTTTGGAGGTCTGCATTTCAATTAATGCCTTCGCATGAAAAATAAAATCTGATGGAATACTCTTTGACCAGGGAAGAAGACGGTACCAAAGTCACATTATGAAGCTCCAGGCTCATTCTCCCACTTGTAAAGTATAAAAACCTAGTAGCTTTATTTTGATAATCTTAAAAGTTAATTCAACAAAGACTTACTGAACACTTGTTTGAGGCAATGCATCGTGCCAGATTGTTTTGGAGGGTTCAGAATGGAAAACAAAAACAAACATAATCTTCATCTTCTCACATCTGTTTAGACATATGCATAAATACATGAGATAAAAGTATCTTAGTCTATTCAGGACATGGTAGCAAAATATCACTGATGGAGTAGTTTAAACAACAGAAATTTATTTGCAGATTTTTGGAGGCTGGAAGCCTGAGATTAGGGTGCCAGTATGGTTGAGTGAGGGCTCTCTTCTAGATCATAGACATCTCATTGTACCCTCTCATGGTAGAAGGGGCTAGAAATCTCTCCAGAACCTTTCTTATGAGGCTTTAATCCTACTATGGAGCTCCCAGGTGGCTCAGTGGTAAAGAATCCGCCTGCCATGCATGAGGCACAGATTTGGTCCCTGGGTCAGGAAGGCCCCCTGGAGAAGGAAATGGCAACCCACTCCAGTATCCTTGCCTGGGAGATCCCATGACAGAGGAGCCTGGCGGGCTATATAGTCCATGGGGTAGCAAAAGAGTTGGACTCAACTTAGCGACTAAATAGAAGTAAAATCCTACTCACGAGGGACCCACTTTTATGACTTGATCACCTCCCCTAAACCCACATCCTAATGCCATCATCTCTAGCAATTAGGATTTCAATATATGAATTTGAGGGGAGGGAGTGATACCAACATTCAGACCTTAGCATACAAATTAGTTTCATAAGTCATAGACAAATTACGAGTAAGAAGTTATTGGAGTACGGGAGGAGGGTTGAGGTAGGTTTGAGATAGACTATGAAAGGAGGGCCTGCTTTCAGCTGAATATGAAGTGAGAATGAGACAAAGTAGAATTTCCAATAAGGGAACTGTATGAGTGAAGCAGTGTATAGAGAATGGTATTCCTTTTGCGTTTAATGATTCATTCAGGGACTGTTCTGTGCTCTCTGTTAGGTGTTCTGAAGCATGACTGTATGCCACTGTTATCTTAGTTCAGGTTTCTATAATAGGCATACTATGGACTGAGCAGCTTACACGATTAACATTGACTTCTCACAGTTCTGGAGGCTGGCAAGCCTAAGATTGAGGTGTCAGCAGATCCAGTGTGTGGTGAGGGCCTGTTTCCTGGTTAGCAGGTGGGCACCTTCTCGTTTTCTCCTCACGTGATGGTGAGTTGAGTGAGAGGAAGCCAGGCCTCTCATATCTTTTCTTATAAGGACACTAATTTCATACACGAGGACTCTCCTTTATGACCTAATTACCTCCCAAAGGCCTCAACTTGAAATACATCACATTGAGGATTAGGAATGCTGGCGTGCTGCAGTCCATGGGTCACATGACTGAGCAACAGAACAGAACTGAGGATTAGGCATTAAAACATGAATTTTGGGGGGGACACAAACGAACATTCAGCCCATCACAACTTTTCAATTTTCTTCTTTAGTTACAATTTCTTTTTTGCCTGTGCTGGGTCTTCGTTGCTTTTGCGTCGGTTTTTTCTAGTTGTGGTGAGCAGGGGTGTTTTGCCAAAAGTTTTGTTTTAGGTTCAAAGGATTTGTTAACAAAATAAACCACTTTTTATATACAAATACATAATACAAATATTTATTAGAGAATTATAGAACTTACTTTCAATATGCTAACATTAAAAGAAAAGAGAATAGCAGAGTATACATTACCAAATTGGGTTTTGAGCAGCATTCAGACTTAGTCAGCGCTGGGAAGTCCCGTGTCACAGCACATCTGGAGTCTCAGCTGGGAAAAGGTCCCAGGCAGCTTGTCTGCTCCATGGGTGAGACTTCAAAGATTGTAGTTTGGGGTTTTGGGGTTCCTGTTTGTAATCCCAGGAGGTCGCAAAATGACAGCATCATCAATCTGTGACCAAATTGCAGCTCTGGTTTCATGTTAATGCTGTTTGTTTTGTTGTGTACAACTTGGGATGTAGGCAAGCCTGGGGCTTGGTTGGCTAGACCCCCCTCGAGCGGCTCAACAATCTCAAGATTTCTCCGCCATCTTATCTATGGTGCTACAAGGCTTGCCCTCACAGCAGCCAGTCACTCACAGTCACTCCCAATCAGGGCAGCATCCAGGCAGGATAGAAGCAAGGTCAGAGGCCTACTCTGCTTTGTCTCTGAAGCCTAAACAGGACTATTCATTTTAATGTTCCAAACAAGGGTCTACTCTCTAGTTGTGGTGCGTGGGCTTCTCATTGTGGTGACTTCTTTTGTTGCAGAACGTGGGCTCTGGGCATGCAGGCTCAGTAGCTTCAGACTGCAGGCTTCGTAGTTGTAGCTCATGGTCTCTAGAGCGTGAGCTCAGTAGTTGCAGCTCATGGGGTTTGAAAAGTGAAAGCATTAGTCCCTCAGTCCTGTCCCACTCTTTGTGACCCCATGGACTGATAGCCCACCAGGCTCCTCTGTCCATGGAATTCTCCAGGCAAGAATACTGAAGTTGGTAGCCATTCCCTTCTCCAGGGGATCTTCCCCACCCAGGTATCAAACCTGGGTCTCCTGCACTGCAGGCAGATTCTTTTCTGTCCGAACCATCAGGAAGCCTGATGCATGGGCATAGCAACTTTCTAATTTTGTATTAGAAAAATAGAAGTTAGAAAATTCATTTTCATCTCCTGCCCCTCTGCTTGCATATCTTGGGTTACTTAACCTATTTATCTTTGCTTCCTCATCAAATGGAAAATGGTTAAATGGAGGTGATAAGACTACTTACTTCAAAGGGTTTCTGAGAGGATTAAATGAGCTAGCATTTGTATAGTACCTGGCCATAGTAATAAATATTACTGTGGTTATAAACATAAATGTTAGATGTTATTATGAATATTTGTATTTTATACCAATCATTCTATTAGAGAATTCTGATTTTTTTTTGAGAGGCTAGGAATTAAGACAATTTAGGCATAGAAAATTAACTTGCTAAAGAGGTACAGGTTACATTTTTAAAAACTGAGGTATAATTGATAGTTAAAATATGTTTACGGTATATAAATTGATGGTTTAATATACATATACATTGTTAAAGAATTACTGTAATCAAGCCAATTAACATGTCCATCAATAGAGGCTGCATTTGAACTGAGGCCAAATATGTCCTTTTTTTTCTACTTCATCATTCAATTCTTAATAATTATGTTGATTATAACGTCTTTCTGGTGAGTAGATAGCAAGGAGCTACAGAAGGATGTAAAGATATTAGTGTTCCAAGGTGGAGGGCTTTTAATGCTTGGCCAAGGGTTTAAACTTTGTTGTGTAATGGGAAATAAATTATGGGATGTCATGGGCATTGCTTGTTTCCCTCAGCAGAGGAAAAGATAGCTAGCATCTGTAAGTCAATTAACAGGTGTAATGAAAGTCTCTTAGTCATGTCTGACTCTTTGTGACGCCGTGGACTGTATAGTCCATGGAATTCTCCAGGCCAGAATACTGGAGTGGATAGCCTTTCCATTCTCTAGGGAATCTTCCCAACCCAGGGATTGAACCCAGGTCTCCTGCATTGCAGGTGGATTCTTTACCATCTGAGCCACAAAGGAAGCCAAATTAACAGGTGTGGTTGAGATCTCTTGCCTGTCTCCCTGGATAGCCCAGTATGATAACTTATGAAGATTCCCCTAGGCCAGGATTCCAGCCTATAAAGGAGTGGCTGGCAGACATTTACAGATTGGTATCCTGGTCTAGGAGAATGTTCATAAAGTATCATACTGGGCTCTCCAGGGAGACAGGCAAGAGATCTGAACACAGGAGAACATGCAAACTCTTGATAAACTTTTGTAAACTTTTAATCCAAGTGGTTAGGGGAGAATCAGGAGATATCCTGAGTGTCATGGATCCAGATAATGAGAAAGTTTTGGGAAAGAACAAAGCCTTGGCTGCTAAAGAGTGGTTGATCAAAACAATTGCTGAGAAGAAATGATTGGACTTCCTGGCTAGATGGACATCTGTGACTCTTCAAAGAACAGATAACTCCAATGTTGTGGTTTCAGACTGATACATGAATTAAAGAGAGATTCAGAAAAATAAGTGGGGACAAATATAGATTAGTCTGATAAGAATGAAGTTTGGAGATAAAAGAAAATCATAATTTAAGGTAGAAATATTATTACTAAGGGAGAAATGTTATTACTGAAGATTTTCTTTTAGTAAGAGGACGGAGCACGGTAGTACTTCAAGGGACTACAGTAGCAAAGAACACTTAAATGGAACAGTTCAAGAAGATATGGAGAAAACACTGAGGTATTTTGCGATGGGCATGGACATAATGGCCAGGAGAACTTCAGAGGAGGGATCAGTAAAGTCAAATGCAGGCAAGAAATCAAATACAATGTCAGTGGAGGTGTGAGAACAGAAACTGTGTATTGATAGAAGTTTCTTTTCAGGAGCTTGATATGCTTGGTTATGAAGAGGAGAGAAGAGAAGAGGCAGCCCCCAGGTGGTGGGAGTTTTGTATTTTTAAGGATGGAATTGTATTTATAGTCTTTGAGGAAGATATCAATAAAGCTGAAGCCAGAGAAAGAGAGGTAAGCCATGAAGGCCAGGGAGATAACGATAGAGAATCTGATCATGAGCTCAAAGTTATCCAGGACAATGAAAGTTGGATATGTTTGTGGATGGAGATGGGATGTTAAAGGAGCTCCTTTTTGCTTCACAAAGAAAATAGACCAGGGACAGTTTCCTGCACTCTGAATTTGCCTACACAACACATAAAGCCCTTGACTAATATCCTAGTTTTCATCTCCTGCCCTTCTGCTTGTGATGTAGCACCATTTAGACCTGTTACCCAAGTGCTGTTCATACCCTGAGTCTTCCATGTGCTGCTCCTTCTGTTTTTTTTGGGTGCCTCTGCTGTTCAGGTAGAATTTAAGGTCCTTCTGTGGCCTTCTGTGTCTTGAGCCCTATAAACCCCCTCCAAATAGACCATTAGATTGAAAGCACTTTAGGAACATGGACCATTTTCCAATTCCCTTTTTATATGTGGCTCCTAGCACACAGTAGTTGCTCAATAATACTCATTGAATTTCATTTCTGCATTTTTCAAAATAATACCTTTGTGCGTTTTGAAAGTTTTTATAGCAATTGAAGATGATTGCAACTTACATATGTTCAATTTATAAAGTTGAATTGGAGACTGATTTGATTTTAAAACTGATGGAACTAACATTTTACTGGTTAACTCACCTTCTTAAGCACATACTATCTCTGCTTATTTGACTTGGTATGTGTGTCTGTCATCTCTGTGTGGATAATGGGTCACTAGTCAGTGTTAAATCTGTGAGGGGCAGAAGGTTCGCTGCATTTTGTAAATCTACAGTACAACACAGGCATGATTTGTGGGTATAGCGTTTTTCTGGAGAAGTCATTTTACATCCCTGTGTCATAGTTATTGCTCTGTGAAGTGATTTCATCTGCTAACCTCTTTTCCACAATTATAGCTCAGAATTAAGCAGGTTATATTGATTAGTATTAATAATTTTGCTCATAAAAGGTAAGCACTGTACAAATAATTATTCACCAAGAGAAAGCTTCTTAGTCATGTGCTGAACTTTTCAGTGGATGACTGTACATGAGTAATATAATCCGCAACAACCAAGCTAGTATGCAAAACCAGTGACAAATAATTTAACAGGTGCTTTTGCTCTTATTTAAATGAACATGAATGTATTGCCTTGATTCCTTAAATGATCTGTTTCCTTTTCTGCCTTATTTGGATCGCTTTATATTTCCATCTCCTTTCTTCCATGATTTGTAGTACATCTCACCTCAGTCCGAGATATTAGTCCCTGTTCTTTGTTTTTCCTTCCTCAGCTCACAGGGCTTTTCACCACCTGAAGTACAAACACTGTCAGCATGTACTGATAGTTTTCATATTATGTGCTGACAGTGCTGCTACTCAGGACTGGGAACATGGTCAGAAAGACAGATATGACCATCCACCCTTTCCAGGTACTATTGCTGTGATAAGGAACACTCATAGGAAGCTTTCTGTTTTAGCTACCAAGGTAACTTTGGTCTGTACATCTTACTTTTTATTTTCCAAATGAATACTGCTACTATGTTTCTGAAGGCTTTGCTTGACATCATGTCCTAGGGTTTTGCTTCTGTGAGTTTTGCTTTGAATGCATGCAAAGAAATAGTGGTGCTGACATTCTCTATCTTTTATACAATATTTTATTGAGGGCCCAACATATGGTATAGTTTAATTTTAAATAACAGATTGAATACAAATGGAAATACTGTGCTGTCTTCNTATAGCCCACCAGGCTCCTCTGTCCATGGAATTCTCCAGGCAAGAATACTGAAGTTGGTAGCCATTCCCTTCTCCAGGGGATCTTCCCCACCCAGGTATCAAACCTGGGTCTCCTGCACTGCAGGCAGATTCTTTTCTGTCCGAACCATCAGGAAGCCTGATGCATGGGCATAGCAACTTTCTAATTTTGTATTAGAAAAATAGAAGTTAGAAAATTCATTTTCATCTCCTGCCCCTCTGCTTGCATATCTTGGGTTACTTAACCTATTTATCTTTGCTTCCTCATCAAATGGAAAATGGTTAAATGGAGGTGATAAGACTACTTACTTCAAAGGGTTTCTGAGAGGATTAAATGAGCTAGCATTTGTATAGTACCTGACCATAGTAATAAATATTACTGTGGTTATAAACATAAATGTTAGATGTTATTATGAATATTTGTATTTTATACCAATCATTCTATTAGAGAATTCTGATTTTTTTTTGAGAGGCTAGGAATTAAGACAATTTAGGCATAGAAAATTAACTTGCTAAAGAGGTACAGGTTACATTTTTAAAAACTGAGGTATAATTGATAGTTAAAATATGTTTACGGTATATAAATTGATGGTTTAATATACATATACATTGTTAAATAATTACTGTAATCAAGCCAATTAACATGTCCATCAATAGAGGCTGCATTTGAACTGAGGCCAAATATGTCCTTTTTTTTCTACTTCATCATTCAATTCTTAATAATTATGTTGATTATAACGTCTTTCTGGTGAGTAGATAGCAAGGAGCTACAGAAGGATGTAAAGATATTAGTGTTCCAAGGTGGAGGGCTTTTAATGCTTGGCCAAGGGTTTAAACTTTGTTGTGTAATGGGAAATAAATTATGGGATGTCATGGGCATTGCTTGTTTCCCTCAGCAGAGGAAAAGATAGCTAGCATCTGTAAGTCAATTAACAGGTGTAATGAAAGTCTCTTAGTCATGTCTGACTCTTTGTGAGGCCGTGGACTGTATAGTCCATGGAATTCTCCAGGCCAGAATACTGGAGTGGATAGCCTTTCCATTCTCTAGGGAATCTTCCCAACCCAGGGATTGAACCCAGGTCTCCTGCATTGCAGGTGGATTCTTTACCATCTGAGCCACAAAGGAAGCCAAATTAACAGGTGTGGTTGAGATCTCTTGCCTGTCTCCCTGGATAGCCCAGTATGATAACTTATGAAGATTCCCCTAGGCCAGGATTCCAGCCTATAAAGGAGTGGCTGGCAGACATTTACAGATTGGTATCCTGGTCTAGGAGAATGTTCATAAAGTATCATACTGGGCTCTCCAGGGAGACAGGCAAGAGATCTGAACACAGGAGAACATGCAAACTCTTGATAAACTTTTGTAAACTTTTAATCCAAGTGGTTAGGGGAGAATCAGGAGATATCCTGAGTGTCATGGATCCAAATAATGAGAAAGTTTTGGGAAAGAACAAAGCCTTGGCTGCTAAAGAGTGGTTGATCAAAACAATTGCTGAGAAGAAATGATTGGACTTCCTGGCTAGATGGACATCTGTGACTCTTCAAAGAACAGATAACTCCAATGTTGTGGTTTCAGACTGATACATGAATTAAAGAGAGATTCAGAAAAATAAGTGGGGACAAATATAGATTAGTCTGATAAGAATGAAGTTTGGAGATAAAAGAAAATCATAATTTAAGGTAGAAATATTATTACTAAGGGAGAAATGTTATTACTGAAGATTTTCTTTTAGTAAGAGGACGGAGCACGGTAGTACTTCAAGGGACTACAGTAGCAAAGAACACTTAAATGGAACAGTTCAAGAAGATATGGAGAAAACACTGAGGTATTTTGCGATGGGCATGGACATAATGGCCAGGAGAACTTCAGAGGAGGGATCAGTAAAGTCAAATGCAGGCAAGAAATCAAATACAATGTCAGTGGAGGTGTGAGAACAGAAACTGTGTATTGATAGAAGTTTCTTTTCAGGAGCTTGATATGCTTGGTTATGAAGAGGAGAGAAGAGAAGAGGCAGCCCCCAGGTGGTGGGAGTTTTGTATTTTTAAGGATGGAATTGTATTTATAGTCTTTGAGGAAGATATCAATAAAGCTGAAGCCAGAGAAAGAGAGGTAAGCCATGAAGGCCAGGGAGATAACGATAGAGAATCTGATCATGAGCTCAAAGTTATTCAGGACAATGAAAGTTGGATATGTTTGTGGATGGAGATGGGATGTTAAAGGAGCTCCTTTTTGCTTCACAAAGAAAATAGACCAGGGACAGTTTCCTGCACTCTGAATTTGCCTACACAACACATAAAGCCCTTGACTAATATCCTAGTTTTCATCTCCTGCCCTTCTGCTTGTGATGTAGCACCATTTAGACCTGTTACCCAAGTGCTGTTCATACCCTGAGTCTTCCATGTGCTGCTCCTTCTGTTTTTTTTGGGTGCCTCTGCTGTTCAGGTAGAATTTAAGGTCCTTCTGTGGCCTTCTGTGTCTTGAGCCCTATAAACCCCCTCCAAATAGACCATTAGATTGAAAGCACTTTAGGAACATGGACCATTTTCCAATTCCCTTTTTATATGTGGCTCCTAGCACACAGTAGTTGCTCAATAATACTCATTGAATTTCATTTCTGCATTTTTCAAAATAATACCTTTGTGCGTTTTGAAAGTTTTTATAGCAATTGAAGATGATTGCAACTTACATATGTTCAATTTATAAAGTTGAATTGGAGACTGATTTGATTTTAAAACTGATGGAACTAACATTTTACTGGTTAACTCACCTTCTTAAGCACATACTATCTCTGCTTATTTGACTTGGTATGTGTGTCTGTCATCTCTGTCTGGATAATGGGTCACTAGTCAGTGTTAAATCTGTGAGGGGCAGAAGGTTCGCTGCATTTTCTAAATCTACAGTACAACACAGGCATGATTTGTGGGTATAGCGTTTTTCTGGAGAAGTCATTTTACATCCCTGTGTCATAGTTATTGCTCTGTGAAGTGATTTCATCTGCTAACCTCTTTTCCACAATTATAGCTCAGAATTAAGCAGGTTATATTGATTAGTATTAATAATTTTGCTCATAAAAGGTAAGCACTGTACAAATAATTATTCACCAAGAGAAAGCTTCTTAGTCATGTGCTGAACTTTTCAGTGGATGACTGTACATGAGTAATATAATCCGCAACAACCAAGCTAGTATGCAAAACCAGTGACAAATAATTTAACAGGTGCTTTTGCTCTTATTTAAATGAACATGAATGTATTGCCTTGATTCCTTAAATGATCTGTTTCCTTTTCTGCCTTATTTGGATCGCTTTATATTTCCATCTCCTTTCTTCCATGATTTGTAGTACATCTCACCTCAGTCCGAGATATTAGTCCCTGTTCTTTGTTTTTCCTTCCTCAGCTCACAGGGCTTTTCACCACCTGAAGTACAAACACTGTCAGCATGTACTGATAGTTTTCATATTATGTGCTGACAGTGCTGCTACTCAGGACTGGGAACATGGTCAGAAAGACAGATATGACCATCCACCCTTTCCAGGTACTATTGCTGTGATAAGGAACACTCATAGGAAGCTTTCTGTTTTAGCTACCAAGGTAACTTTGGTCTGTACATCTTACTTTTTATTTTCCAAATGAATACTGCTACTATGTTTCTGAAGGCTTTGCTTGACATCATGTCCTAGGGTTTTGCTTCTGTGAGTTTTGCTTTGAATGCATGCAAAGAAATAGTGGTGCTGACATTCTCTATCTTTTATACAATATTTTATTGAGGGCCCAACATATGGTATAGTTTAATTTTAAATAACAGATTGAATACAAATGGAAATACTGTGCTGTCTTCCGAAACACACTTCACAGAGCCTTTTTTGGAGACTGATGTGACTATCAAAGGTCACCATTACAGAAACATAACCTTGTGTGTGCTATGCTCAGTTGCTCAGTCATGGCTGACTCTTTACAACCCCATGGCCTGTAGCCCGCCAGGCTCCTCAGTCCATGGAATTTTCCAGGCAAGAATACTGGAGTGGGTTGCTATTTCCTTCTCCAGGGAACCTTGTGTACCATTCCATGTTTGAATGTGCTTCAGGAAGATAATAACTTCCTGAAGATAAAGAATCAAAGTTTAAGTCCATTAGCAGTAAAACAAAATTTCAGTGTGTCTGAAATGTGATTTTCTGTAAGGACTCATCCCATGATGTTACATTTAATCAATTTCTTAATATTTGTATTAATACACTTACCATTTTATTCAGATTACAGATATCATAAGTAAAGAAAGTGGATTAAATTGAGTAAAATGAATAGAGTCGGTAAAAGGAGTGTAGAATTAGAGGGGAATATTCAAGAATCTGTTTATAAACTTTAATTGACATGCAATTTAAAATACTTAGTAAAAGTCATTGATAAATATGATTAACAAAATTTAAAACTTTTGTTTAAATTGGACCCTATTAATTCCAGACAGGCAGTACACTGGAAAATGTTTATTCATTCACTTTCTTATTCATATTTACAATAAACATTTATTGAGTACAAATTATGTTCCAGGTATCATTTTTGGATATAGGAATCTAGTGAGCAAAACAGATAAAAACCACTGGCATCACAGAGTTTACAGTGGATTAGTATTCAGAATATAAGAAGAACTTTTTTAAACAAAACAAAAACCCAATGAACAAAGGAGATGTCTAGGTAATTCAAAAGGAATGTACATAGAGCCAATGAACTTTTGAAATCTTTTAAAACTTCAGTAGTAAGTGAAGGATACAAATTAAATTAAAACAATTAGGTAGCATTTTTTTTTCTAAAAAAAAATGGAAAACTAAGAAAGATCAACAAATCTAGTGATAGTAATAGTGTTGGGCAGTGAGTAGTTTCAAGCATTTGGTGCTCCAGTAAGTTGGTACAATCCTTCTGGGAGACAGCCTCGCAGAACCTTCCACCCTGAAGCTCTCCTCCTTGGTATATATCTGCCATGGACTGAATGTTTGTGTATCTTCAAACTTCGTATGTTGGATTTCTAACTCCCAGTGTGATGGATGGAATTTGGAGATGGGAATTTAGGATTAGATGAAGTCATGTAAGAACTCTGCAAGCCAAGAAGAGCACTCTCATGAGAACCCAAGCTGGTACCCTGATCTCAGGCATTCAGCCTCCTGAACTGTGACTGAAATAATTTTATTTAAGTCTATGGTATTTTGTTATGGTAGTCTGAGCTGACTAATACAATAGCCTAGAAAGAAAAGAGAGCACAAGCATGCTCACTGAGGTTTTTTTTTGTTTGTTTTTACTATTTTCTTCAATGGCAAAAATGGAGAACGGGTGAAAGGGATAAATAGATGGACCACATAGGATTTTTAAAATGAAAATATTAAAGTGAAATATAACTGAAAATATTCTATATGATACTATAATACAGATACATGTCATTATACATTTGTCCAAACCCATAGAATGTACAATACCAAGAGTAAAATCTACTATAGAATACAGATTTTGGGTAATAATTATGTGTCAATAGAAGTTCATCAGTTATAACACATGTACCACACTCTGGTGTGGAATGTTGATAATGGGGGAGGATATACATGTGTTGGGCAGTGAGCATGTGGGATAACACTGTACCTGCTCTTCCATATTGCTGTGAACCTTAAACACCTCTAAAAAATGAAGTCTTTAAAAAAATAGGAGAGAATAAAACAAAACAAAACCAAATGGAAATAATCCAAATAATCCAAATATTCATGGTGGGCGAATTGTTAAATAAAACATGACATATCACACTTGGAATATTATAGCAGATGTCTATTACTGACATAAGAAAATGGGTAAGGAAAAGAGTTAAAATGATTTGGGTATGATCCTATTTATGTAAAATAAACACCAAAATACACAAAACAAAGTCATATATATATATATACACATATATATGTATTTATACATTTTATATGTATGTATGTCAATATATATAAAGAGGTGTGTTAATATTGATTGCCCCTCTGGGGATAGGGATTGGAAGAGAAATCCAGGGGAACTTTCACATCTCCTAAATTATTTGAATTCTGTATAATAGTAAATTAATTTAATAATTGTATAATTAAACTGTTTTAAATAGAGATGATTGCAGAAGATTTTTTAAAAGCCAATGAGCAGAAAAGAAAATTGGCAGCTGAGAGTATTAAGGGAACCGAGTTCTCCAAAGTAGAAAAACATAGTGCCTAGTCAGGTTTGTCTGAAGTTCATGTAAGAAGTTGAAGACTGAGAAAAAAATCTGAAAAACTGAACTAGAAGCGTTTGCGTATGGTTTTTAAGGTTGGACTACATTTTGTAGATTGTTTTAAGAAAACATGTGTTAGATCTCATAAACCAACTGACAAATATACTACTTGTGGTTGGTAGTAGAAATAACTTTGAGCACACTCACACATTAATGTGTCTATGTAATTTTTCTGTCTTAGCTACTATTATCTTTTGTATATATTTAAGTAAATTTCAAGATGCCAAGATTTGTAGAATTTAGCAAAAAAATTAATCTGTTTTTCAAGAATACTTGTTCTGCTTTTTTTCTATCCCCTTGGCTTCACATTCTTAAGAAACCATGAACGTTATATCAGGCCAAAAAGACAGATGATACCTACTTCAACATTTATCTCATGGAATCTTTCTTAGTTCTTTAAATAAAAAAAAGATGGATATTGAGAAAGTCATCAGTCACCACTGCCGTTCCCCCTACTGGTAATAGAGATGGAGTCAATCAATCTGAGCATCTGCTGGGGTCAGCAGACTAGAAAAGACTTTTGACATGGAAACACATTTCATGATACAGCTCTCCCTCCAGAATGCATACTAATCTTAATCCTGGACTCCATTTTTTTTTTTTTTTAGGAAGAAAGATTGATGTTCTTGTATCTCAAGAAAACTGTCTACCTTTTCCTGTGCTGTTTTTCATCACCAAGTTTTTTTTTTTTTAAACTATCTGCTGCTGCTGCTGCTAAGTCGCTTCAGTTGTGTTTGACTCTGTGCGACCCCATAGACAGCTAGCTCATACTTTAAACACAAAACCTCTTCTCTCAATAATCTCTTCACCTCCTAGTGTGTGATTTTAAAAAGTTGAAAGGGGGAAAAGAAATCTGTCTTTGCAGGACACAGCATACATTTGGTACTGCATACTTGTCTAGTTTTCAAAAGTGAGATTCCAACAGAGATGATAAATGAAGGTGATGTTCTTATGTTCCCTTTTCTTTTCAAGTCCATTTAATTCTCCTTCCCTTCATTCTCAATCTCCCTGCTCCTAAAACCCTCATTCTTGTTTCCACTATATAAAATGGACAGACATTTGTCCTGTGCCTACTAAACACAAGCCCCCAGAGCAAAAGAACAATTTTGTCTTAGCTGCGGATAGAGAAGAATTGAAAAGGAAATGGGATATAATGGTCATGAATTTCTTAAGCACAGGATTTTTTCATTCAAAAAATATTGAACACTAGGTACTAGGGACACGTGATTTATGGCAGCTCTACCTTCAAGAGGCTCAGATGACTAGGAAAGGCCTAAAGGTAACCATACCATTGTATCAGTACCATATCATAGCTATATCAGAGGTCTTTAAAGACCTGCTGCATAAATTCAGAATAAAGGTAAAAACTCCGAACTCATGTGGAGAGAGGTCAAGGAAGTAAGTCATCGTAAAGAAGATGCCACCCAGATGACCAAAGGAGCAGTGTAATGAGAAGAAGGGAGTGAAGGCTGTTCCATTGTGCATGGCATGTATGCGGGCAGAGAGCAAGAAGGCATTTATTCTTCAGGGAAAGAAGGCTGCTCAGTGTGGTTACAGAACAGGATGAATAGAGGGGAGTTTGGGGAAGAACCGGGGGTGGGGAACAGCTGGAAGGGTTGCTGTGCTGACAGGAATGACCAGTCACTGTTTTCAATGTTGTATATGTTTTCTAACATTTATTCCTTTCAAAATATTTGAGTCAGGTATTATTACCCCTATTCTTCACAAGAGAAATCTTAGATAAAGTAAAACTAAACCTCCAAATATCTCAAGTTTACATTGGCAGAGAGTGGCAGAGACAGGATTTGGATTCAGATTTAATAGGCTTTTTAAAGCTTTAGCCTGTGATTCATAGAAGAGTGGAAGAAAAAGGGAGGTCTACCTTCTTGTTTGTAATGGGAATTTGAATTTTATGTATATGCAGTAGGAACTGAAAGAAACATTTTAAGCAAGAGGAAAGGAATAGGCCATCATAGAGCAAGACGAAAGCAATTTTTAAAAGAATTTCTTTTGTTAACAGTAGCAATATTTTGGCTACCTGATGAAAAGAGCTGACTCATTGGAAAAGACCCTGATGCTGGGAAAGACTGAGGGCAGGAGGAGAAGGGCATGACGGAGGATGAGATAACTGACTCCAAGGACATGAGTTTGAGCAAACTCTGGGAGGCAGTGAAGGACAGGGAAGCCTGGCATGCTACTGTCTACAAGGTCACAAAGAGTCGGACACAGCTTAGTGACTGACAACAAAAACAATGTTCGTAGCACAAAGTTATTAGTATTAAAGATTTTCCTCAAGTCAATGACTGGGCAGGAACAAAATATAATTAAATTGTTCTGTGGTAACTGGATATAGTCATCTATATAAAATTAAAGTAAGATACGATTTAATTTAGAAAAGCAACCTGAAAGGACAAAAAGTTAAAGCTAGCTGATTGCACAATTTTCAGTACATTCTCAGCTCATTGACATTTAAGAATTAAGAATGAATTAAGAACAGAGAACAGCTCAAATACTTCTGCAGAAGAACCACTTTCATGATTATTTAGGGTCGATGTCAACACAAGATCCAAACAAACCCAGTATGACACAATAACTGTCATAGCCAGGGATTTCATACTTGATGATAAAGGAAATCAGTCCTGAATATTCATTGGAAGGACTAATGCTGAAGCTGAAACTCCAATACTTTAATACTTTGGCCACCTGATGTGAAGAACTGACTCATTTGAAAAGACCCTGATTCTGGGAAAGATTGACGGCTGGAGGAGAAGGGGACGACAGAGGATCAGATGGTTGGATGGCATCACCGACTCGATGGACATGAGTTTGAGTGAACTCCGAGAGTTGGTGATGGACAGGAAAGCCTGGTGTGCTGCAGTCCATGGGGTCACAAAAAATCGGACACGACTGAGCAAATGAACTAAACTGATAAATTAAAAATCTGTATAAATTTGAAGAAAATCTGTAAAATTTGTTAACATCAGGTGGAGGTCAGTGTACAAACATTTTTATCTGAAACAAAAGGCATACTGTACTGTGTTGTTTTATAGGAAATAAAACATAAACCAAGAAGAACTCCTATATTAGGCCCTATGANGCTCTGCTGCTGCTGCTGCTTACTCGCTTCAGTCGTGTCTGACTCTGTGCGACCCCATAGACGGCAGCCTGCCAGGCTCCTCCGTCCATGGGATTTTCCAGGCAGGAGTACTGGAGTGGGGTGCCATCGCCTTCTCTGTGGAGTTGCTCTAGCACATTCTAATTAGACTGTATCACTAAGTTTACTAAGCCAGCACCTCTGAGTGTCAGCTGTAACCGCGTGAGTCCTCTTTCTCCTCTGTGTGACCGGAGGCTTCCCCAGGCCACCACCTCAGGTGTAGACAAGATGCAGATTAACAGTCGAACAAAATCAATGTGTATCGCAATTGCTGTCTGTTGTGTTGTGTCCACAGCTGCATGACTCCTGTCTGGCTGCCCCAGTGCCACCAACAGAATGATCTGTGGACCCCTGGGATAATGCACATGCCACTGAGGACACCCCGTCACCACCGGCTGGCCTCAAGGCCAGTGCCTTTACACTCACTTCCTTTGCCCTTTGCTCAAGGCCTGGAGCAGGGCCCATCGTCACCCCCAGGGAGGAACAGGCGCCTGCTATTCTCAGGCTCTTCCTTCCTCACGTGGTGCCATCGTGTCTCTCCACTCTGCCCATGTCTTCTCAAAGGGGGCAGCTCTGCCAAGGGCAAGAGCCAAATGGCTGCCATCCATCATTTCCTATCTCTTTAAATAAGCACCACTCCCCCACCCAAGTGACTCCAAAGCCCTTTGCAAGCATCTGTCCTAAGTCTCGGGGATTTCTCCAGACCATTCCCGCATTGCTCACTTGGCTACTCAACATTTATTCTTAGCTTTCACTTCCCGGGTGGCTCAGATGGTAAAGAATCTGCCTGCAATGCGGGAGACCTGGGTTCATTCCCTGGGTCGGGAAGATCCCCTGGAGAAGGGAACGGCTACCCACCCCAGTATTCTTGCCTGGAGAATCCCATGAACAGAGGAGCCTGGCAGGTTACAGTCCATGGGGTGGCAAACAGTCATACACGCCTGAATGACCTTCACTTTCCCATCAGGGACCTCTTCCTTCCTACCTGCTTTATTCCCCTTCCCAGTTTCCATTCCCCCCCTCAGCTCCTCTTCTTCACCTTGGAGCTGATTCCCCAGCTACAACCTCTGCATTCCTCCGGACAAAATGCCGGAGATTTTCTCGACCTCAAATGCCTGTGGCTGTACTAAAATCTTTAAAACTCCAAGCAGTGAAAAAAAAAATATAAACTATCATTTAAAAATTATAAACCAACAAATGTTTATTTTATAAAGCCCAACAAATTAAATGCTAACCAGTTAAATGCCTTCTTTTAAAACTATCAAATGCTCTTGCTGCCTGAGTATTTGGAGGCCTGATTTGCTGGTGTTCAAAGCCTGTGCTCAGTTTGGATACTGGGGAGGCAGGCAGGTACCACCTTGCAGTTCCTGCCCAGTGCTCCCATCCCCCTTGAACTGCACCCTGACCCTCATGCTCTACTGAACCCTAAAGGCTGGTAAGGACGGATGAGCAGCTGTGCTGCCTTGCCAAGCCTTGCCTGTTCAGGGAGGCGTGATGGGTGATGTGGCTAGCACAGCTGGTGGGCTCACCCCAAGCCTTACTGCCAGCTCCTTCTTCCAGTAAAGTCATCTCTCCTCTTCCCTCCCCATCCATGCCAGATACTGTGTAAATCTATTTTATCTCTGACTCACTCTCACTGCATTGATTGCTACTCTTTGCTATTTCAGAAAGATGACTAAATTCCAAGCGGATTGCTTATCTACATGAGGTAGTGTTGACACTCTGCTGAACACCCCCTCCCTTCTCTGGCTGGGCCAGGATAATGGGAAGGAGGGGAGCAAACCAAGCAACAGGCCGGGACAATTGTTCTGACCCCAAGCAAATTTATGGGGGTCACTGAAACATCCATCATTTCTCATGCCTAGCGTTTTAATGCCAGTAGAGGTGGCTATGCATAATTTATTATCTAATTGACTTGACCAAAAGGCCACAAGAGAAATGACAGGCAGACCCAGAGAACTACATCCCCACCTACCCCCACCTCTGCATCTCTGTCTCTATTTTTCTACTTCTTTTATTCAAAGTGCATTCAACATGGGTTCACTTTTTATATATAACTCAAAATGTTTATCTCATAACCTCCTTCTTTGTGGCATAATCCTTCCTAAACTTCTCAGAACTTCCTTGAATCAAATGGAACTATCGCGCTATTTATGGCTCTGCCTTTAATTTTAGTTATTTTGATTGTGAATAGTTGTCTTATGATAGTATCCTGAGAAAGCGGAGGAAGTCTGTTTGCTGGGGAACCAGGAATGGTGTCTGTGCCCCTAGGCAGTGCAGTCCTTCCTGGAGTTTTAACCTTGCCTTTTAAAGATATTTTTTGTACAAGCGTTTTTTGTATTCTTGGCCTACCCCCTTGTTTTCCACCCAGGTCTCATTGACCAATACACTTTCCTCCTAATTTTACTCATTTTATTTCTAACCAGCCTTGACACCTTCAGAGCAACCTCTTCAGATCTCCTGCCCATTCATTACCTCCACCCCATAGCGGTGCCGTAGGAGGTGCTATAGGAGAGACACGGGTATTATGGGAGGTGAAGGAAGTCAAGCCAGTCTAATATTTTGAAAATCACTTCAAGATTTTACCCAAAAAGAGAGGTGAAAAATGTTCCCAAGATGGACAATGGGGTGAAGACCAGATAAAGAGAGCAAAGTATACAGGTCTGAAGCATGCAATAGTTTCCTAGAGCTGCTGTAACAAAGCATCACAGAGTAGGTGACCTAAAACAGCAGAAATTTATTGTCTTAATTCTGGAGGCTATTGGTCCAAAATCAAGATGTTAGTAGGGCCGGGACTTTCCTGGTGGTCCAGTGGTCAAGAATCCACCTGCCAATGCAGAGAAAATGGGCTCGATCCCTGGGTCAGGGAACTAAGATCCCACATGCCAAGGGGCAACCAAGCCTTCATGCCACAGCTAGAGAAGCCCTGTGTGCCACAGTGATAACCCAGGGCAGCCAAAAATGCTGAAATTAAGTAAAAAGATGTTAGTAGGGCCACACCGCTCTGAGGCCTTCAGGGGCCTCCTTCCTGCCTCTTCCAGCTTCCGGTTTGCCGGCAGCATTTGGCGCCCTTGGCTCGCCTCTGCACCCCGCCAGGGTCTGTCTCCTTTGTCACACGTGCCCTCCCAGGGCGTCTGTGTTCCCCGCTCATCTTATAAGGACACCAGTCACATTGGCGGGGAAGGCAATGGCACCCCACCCCAGTACTCTTGCCTGGAAAATCCAATGGACGGAGTAGCCTGGTGGGCGGCAGTCCATGGGGTCGCTAACAGTCGGACAGACTGAGCGACTTCACTTTCACTTTTCTCTTTCTTGCACTGGAGAAGGAAATGGCAACCCACTCCAGTATTCTTGCCTGGAGAATCCCAGGGATGGGGGAGCCTGGTGGGCTGCCGTCTATGGGTCACACAGAGTCAGACACGACTGAAGTGACTTAGCAGCAGCAGCAGCAGCAGTCACGTTGGACTGGGGGCACTACTCCAGGATGACTCCATCCTAACCAATTACATCTGCAACCACCCTATGTCTATATAAGGTCATGTTCTGAGGTGCTGGGGGCTTAGGACTTCAACATATCTTTTTTTGGTGGGAGGGGGGACACAATTCAACTCACAACAAGGAACATGACCTTCCTGAGAACACTGTTAGTTCTGTTTGGCTGGAAATTTGGTTATGACTAGCGAGTAGCAGGATCTGAAAATAATATAGAAACTAAGCTAATTGGAGAGCAAAGCTATAGAGTTGTTCACTTATTTATTTAAAAATTTTTATTTGTTTGGCTGAGGTCTTAGTTATGGTGTGTGGGATCTTCCACCTTCCTTATGGCATTCAGGACCTTCACTTGTGGCATGCGGGATCTAGTTCTCTGACCAGGGATCAAACCCAGGCTCCCTGCTTTGGGAGCATGGAGTCTTAGCCCCTGGACCACCAGGAAAGTCCTGTTCAGTTCAGTCGCTCAGTCGTGTCTGACTCTTTGCGACCCCATGAATTGCAGCATGCCAGGCCTCCCTGTCCATCACCAACTCCCGGAGTTCACCCAAACTCATGTCCATCGAGTCGTTGATGCCATCCAGCCATCTCATCCTCTATTGTCCTCTTCTCTTCCTGCCTCCAATCCCTCCCAGCATCAGAGTCTTTTCCAATGAGTCAACTCTTCGCATGAGGTGGCCAACGTACTGGAGTTTAGTTTAAATGTGGAAGAGTTCTTTTCATCTCTCATTCCAGCCAGCAGCTTACAATTTTTTGCCACTGGTCAAAAGAAAAATAGAGAACTACCTGTAAGTGAGTCAATAATGTCTGCTCTATCTGGTGGGCCTTTATTTATTAATCTGATGATATTCATTGGACGCCATGTTCCAGGAATCATCCTTGGCAATGAAAACTCAGTGGCAAACAGGCAGGCTTGTTTCTGCCCTTGCTCCTGACCTTCTGGAAAAAACAACTCAAAGTGTGATCTTGCTAGTCCTCAGCCATGATCTTCTTCATCAACAAGTAACAATATTTGGAAGGAATTCCAAGCTAGAAAAATTAAAAACAGACAAGGGGCAAAAATACAAAACAAAACAGGAATCACTTTAACAGCAGAAGACAAGTGAACTAATCCCAGATGGGTGGCAAGCCTGTGCAAAGCTTTTTATATGTCAAGGCCAATGCCCTTGACATACCATAAGGTATCAGATAGCTAACTCCTCCAAACTGCTAAGGCATGCTCATCATTCCAGTAATAAAAACGGAAAATCCTCAGCTGACCCTGCAGGACGGTGACGCTACAGCATGATGCCTAGTGCTCAGCCAGTTCAAGAGGCACAGCAGGAAATACACAGCTATTTCTTCCATACATTAGGGATAATTGGGCCGTGCCCAGGCAAGCACAGTGAGTTGGAAGCAAGCCTTCAGCTCTGATCTGGCAGCACACTTGTTGATAAATTGTAAAATGTCTCCTGGTTTCCATGGAAAAGAGGAAGATGTGGCTGACATGTGACTCAGTGCAATTATGTTCACTATAGTTAATATTTTCCATAAACTACAGATGGTCTCTGAACTGGGCGATATTTGCAGAAATCATACTCTAGTCCTATCAAATACTGCACAGAATTACCTTTCAAAGGAATAATGTATGTGAGGCAGCTCATCTCATCATTTAGCAAGTGACCCTGCCCTGGTAGGGAGTTTTCCATTAAGTCATATAATGTGTTTTCACAAACAGTCGGGAAGAAGGAAGGAGAAAAAGAGTAAGATAGTGAATGTTATTACAGGTGTTCATGAATAGTTCAGCTCTCCTCTCTTTCTAGGTACACTGCAGGGATTGTACTTCTCTGCTCTCTTTGAAGTTAGACATGACCATGTGGCTGACTTTGGCTGATGAAGTGTGTGCAGAAGTGACTTACATTACACCTGAGTGAAAGCTTAAAGAATCAGTGCATAGGGACTTCCCTGGTGATCCAGTGGGTAAAAATTCGCCTTGCAGTGCAGGGGACACTGGTTTGATCCCAGATCGAGGAACTAAAATCCCATATGCCTTGGAGCAATTAAGCCTATGCTCCACAACTCCTGAGCCCACACACCGCAACTAGAGAATCTGTACATCACAACGAAAGATCCCACTTGCTGCAGCTAAGACCTGGCGCAGCAAAAACAAAACAAAACAAAAAAGCCAACACACGATTTACTACATTATCCTTTATTGCTGCCTCTGTGGAAGAAGGTATTGAGACGGGTGCTGCCAATATGTCCCTGAGGACTCTGATGAGCATAGGAACAGTATGAGTGAAATCAAAGATCTGTGGGGTTAAGCCATTGACGTTTGGGAATTTTTGTCACTGCCACACAACTTCTGTTCTGATCAATAATCAGCAATAAATTCTTCTCTTTTTTTTCAGCCAACGAATCAACACCTTCAGTGTTATTGGGGCAGAATTCTCTGATGGGTGAACGATGCCCCTAAAGGGCATTCTCTTGGATGCGCACCTGTGTCCGTGCTAAGTGGCTTGGTCATGTCCAACTCTGCGACCCTATGGACCGGGGCCCACCAGGCTCTGTCCATGGGACTCTCCAGGCAAGAATTCTGGAGTGCTCTGCCATGCCCTTCACCAGGGGATCTTCCCACCCCAGGGATCCCAGGGATCGAGGCCTTCTCTCTTCGTCTCCTACCGTGCAGGGTGGGTTCTGTACCACTGGCGCCACCTGGGCACCTAGCAGGGCAGATCAGTCAGGGAGGCCAAGGTTGGGCTCCAGATAGATTGTGAAGGCTTTCACAGAAACTACTAGAATACCCTTTATTTTTTTTAAGCTTTTCAGTTGGAATAGGTGCTTTGGATAACTGTGAGAAACTTCAGTATGATAAAAAGGTAAATAGGATTTTATTCTAGTCAATACTCAACAACGAAGGCCCTAGAATATTATGGACAAAAGAAAAAAGAAGGAAAAACAAGACAATCACATGCCACTTTAATAGGTGGATTGTAGCCATCAAGTTAACGTCAGATTTATCCATCTCTCTCTTTCCTATTCCCAGCTCCCTCAACTAAACCAATCTCATCACCTATTTTCATCTCCAAATTCTACTCTGAGACTTTGACCATGACTGCTGTATTTACCACGTCTGGGGCCACAAAGAGGGTACGAGGGGAAGTACAGGCTCTTCCTTTATCCTGGGGACATTCAAGGTTTGGTCTAATTCTTTCTCATTTCACCCCCAGCTTTCCTTTCCACACTTTCCTTCTACTCAGACTGGTGGGTTACAGTCCTTGGGGTCCCAAAGAGTCAGACACGACTGAGCAAGCATGCACAGAACACGTGATGAATAACATCCCCTCCCAAGAAAGTATGATCTGTGTAAGATGACTATGACATGAGAGTTATTTCACTGTTTAGAAGCTAGAAAAGGACAGGCTCTCCTTGGGGAAGTACAGGCTCTTCCTTTATCCTGGGGACATTCAAGGTTTGGTCTAATTCTTTCTCATTTCACCCCCAGCTTTCCTTTCCACACTTTCCTTCTACTCAGACTGGTGGGTTACAGTCCTTGGGGTCCCAAAGAGTCAGACACGACTGAGCAAGCATGCACAGAACACGTGATGAATAACATCCCCTCCCAAGAAAGTATGATCTGTGTAAGATGACTATGACATGAGAGTTATTTCACTGTTTAGAAGCTAGAAAAGGACAGGCTCTCCTGACAATCTAGTGGCTAAGACTTTGCCTTCCAATGAGCCGAGTGCTGGTTCGATCCCTGGTCAAGGAGATAAGAGCCCACATGCCTCATGGCCCAAAACCCAAAACACATGGTAACAAATTCAATAAAGATTTAAAAAAAAACTGTTTGTCATCTTAAAAAAACCCAGTAAAGGACAAACTACATATTTAGCATAAAGTATCACAAAAAACTTCATTTTTGTCTTCGTGGTATTTAAGTGAAAATATGGCTTTTTGAATTGTTTTAAAAACATGTCACATAAAAAGGAGTTTTGGGAACTTTCTAGTGCCGTGTTGTGCTAATCATGAACATAAGGTTCAACGCCTTTGATGCATCCCTGTAACCACATACATTAGAATCGGGAATGGTAATTCACATGTGGTCAATTGTAGTAAATTTTTGCTAACTGTTCATCTTCTCTGTGAAGCACTCTGCTTTTATTGATCAAGCCTTAGTGAGCTCTGGCTCTTCAGCTAAGTTTCACTTATGTTCTATGTCTGCTGATGCTGCTAAGTCGCTTCAGTCGTGTCCGACTCTGTGCGACGCCATAGACGTCAGCCCACCAGGCTCCCCCGCCCTTGGGGTTTTCCAGGCAAGAACCCTGGAGTGGGTTGCCATTTCCTTCTCCAATGCATGAATGTGAAAAGTGAAAGTAAAGTCGTTCAGTCGTGTCTGACTCTTAGCGACCCTATGGATGGCAGCCTACCAGGCTCCTCCATCCATGGGATTTTCCAGGCAAGAGTACTGGAGTGGGGTGCCATTGCCTTCTCCAGTGTTCTATGTCTATAACCATGTAATTTGAATGTGTGTGTGTATTTAAAAGCCTTTTTGGAAAAACTGGGGAAATTTAAATACAGAAGACTGCATACTAGATGGTATTTGTCTGCATGATAATGGCATTATAGTTTTATACTAGAATTTATTTTTCAAAGATAAATACTACAGATACTTTAGGTCTTAAAGTATTATGATGTCTGTAACTTATTTTCAAGTGGTTCATGAAAAAAAATTCAAGGTAAATAGATAAAGCAAATATGGCAAAATATTAACAGTTATTGAATCTTTCCCTGATGGTTCAGGTGAAGAGTCCGCTTGCAAGTCGGGAGACCTGGGTTTGATTCCTGGGTCAGGAAGATACCTTGGAGAATGGAATGGCTACCCACTTCAGTATTCTTGCCTGGAGAATTCCATGGACAGAGAAGCCTGATAAGCTACAGTCCATAAGGCCACAAAGAGTTGGATCTGACTGAGCAACTAACACTTCTCAAATTCTAGAGCGGAGTTATTCGTACTCTCTCAACTTTTCTGTACATTTTAAAATGTTAATACCAAACAATTGATTTTTAAAAACTTTTCATGAAAAAAAAATCAGAAGCAGGAACATCAGTATTCAGACCAATTAAAACAGTCAGTGATGTGTATGTATATGCATGAGTGAGTGATGTTTCTATGTACCCATATACCCAGAGAATAAGAAATGGTAATTAGCATACGGTCCGTTGGTGAGCTTCGTAGTGCTGTGATTTCAGAGCAATGCGTGATGCACTCTAACAAAGAAATGCTACTATTTTCTTGACACATTTAGGGGCTCATGGAGGAGAGGTTTAATTCTACAGCCAAATAATGGCCTAACATACATGATCATTTGATATTTCAAGAGATAAAAGTTAAAAATTGTAATCAGACCTTGAACCTATTTGCAGGGTAGGAATAGAGACACAGACACTTGTGGACACAGCATGGGAAGGCAAGGCTGGGATGAATTGAGAGAGTAGCACTGGAACATATACATTACTGTATGCAAAACAGATAGCCATGGGAAGCTGCTGTGTAACACAGGGAGCTCAACCCAGAACCCCATGACAACCTAGAGAGGTGGGATAGAATGAGGGGTGGGAGGGAGGTTTAAGAGGGAGGGGATATATGAATACTTACATCTGATTCATTTTATTGTATGGCAGAAACCAACACAACATTGTAAAGCAATTATCCTCCAATTAAAAGTACATTTAAAATAAATAAATAAATAAAAAGTAAATTTAAAAATTATAATCAGACTAAATATTTTTAGAAAAAGTACGAATTTTTAGAAAAGCTTTGAAACTACTTGAATGTTGTCCTCTATTTTTAAGGTAATATAAATGAAACTGTTTACATGTGATTGCGTCTTCCTGACTAGATTTTCTTGGTGATAAAAACCATTCCTGGTTTCTGATGACTAATGTCTGATCAACAATTCCAAGCATAAATGTCACAAAATTCATCAACATCATCATGGTTTCTTTCAGGATAATGTTCAGCGGTGACTATTGATATCAACAAAGGAGGGATATTTTGATGAACACAAAGAACATTTGGCATATAAGAAATTCCAGTTTTTGTACATTTTTGTACATTCCAATTTTGTACATGCCAAGTCTTTTAAACTTTAATAAACAAGTCATGATATACCTGCTAAACATTTTATCTTTGGCTGTGTATTTTAAGATGTCAATTTTAAACTTAAAGTTCCCCAAAATATTTGGGAGAAGAGGATGTGGCCCAAGGATTTGGGGGTGTGAATGTTAATTTACAAATGGTCAATAAAAGAAAATCCAAACAAAAGCAAAAACAACCAAAAAGAATCAAAAGAAGGTAATGACTAAATTCAGAGCTAAGTTATCTCTCTCTAAACTGTATGACTTCTGTTTCTTACTGTGACAGTCAGAATAGTAAGTGGATTTGTCAGAATATTTTTTTTAACCAAGCACATCTTAACATAACCTGTGTTCTTCTTCACTTTTAATTCTTGGGTTCTGAGTCTAAAGAAGAAACAGAATTAGGGCTTTACTGCTGTTTAAAATAAAGATATAATTACATAAACGGTCGTTCCATTCACTGTGCCATAGGACATGTAAGGTCTGTCTTTTCTAAGCACGAAAACCAAAGGACAAAGATAATCCTGCAAGGCCCCGCACAGGAGGAAAACAAACCTGGCTCTTTGTCGCCATCATGTGGTCAATATGCATGTTATGTTTCCACTCCGCAGATACACTGCAAAAGGATGTTTTCTTGGATCACTCAGGACTTAAATTCATAGAACTCATTTTTTTTTTTTTTACAAAAAAATTATATTTAATGAAGGAACAATGTTTTAGTTATGTTTTCATTTTCTGGATCCTTTATTCTTCAAACCAGTAACTGTATTCACAAAAAAGTTTATAGAGATGGATAAAAAATTATCCAGTTTCTTAGTTTCAAGTTCAGAAATACTTTCCTTAAAGATTTTTTTAAGTCTTTATTGAATTTGTTACAATATTGCTTCTGTTTTTTTAAAATGTTTTTGGCTTGTTGGTTTTTGGCCCTGAGGCACGTGGGATCATAGCTCCCTGACCAGGGCTGGAACCCACACCCTCTGCATTGGAAGGTGAAGTCCCAACCACTAGACCACCAGGAAAGTCTCCTTTACTTCTGATGCACCTGCAGATAATTCACGTTAGTTTCTGACAATTGAATAATAGCTCCCTTTCCATTTAGTGAATTGTGAACACAGTGCGTTCTTTTAGTAGATGTAAAAGGCTCAGCCTATTTATAGAGACCTGAGTGTTAGATGCACTCATCACCCATGTAATGTAAGACCTAATACAAATCACTTAATGTTTAAAGAGCCTCTTCTAGAAAAATAATGGGGCTCTATTGAGGGCTTCCATGGGGAGAGTATCCAGCTAAAAAAATCCTATTATTTCACTTTAGTTTGTGCCACGAGATTTAACATGATTTTACTGTCTTATTTGATTTTCTAATTGTTTCATGAGTCGTAATCTTGTTTCTCCAACTAAAATGTAAGTTACTTGATGGCAAGGATGATATCAGACCCTTCAGCCTGTATACTTTTTACTTTATCATATTATCTGAAAGATTAATGTCAGCACTTATTATTTTTTTTTTTTTNCGTCTGCTGATGGACATCTAGGTTACTTCCATGTCCTGGCTATTATAAACAGTGCTGCGATGAACATTGGCGTACATGTGTCTGGAAACAGACATTTTTAAAAAGTAAGGGAATGATACTTTTCTCTCTGAATTCCATATTTGAAGATGATAATTACAGGTTGAGTGAACTCGTTCAAGCTGAGTCTTCCACTTTGAATCCTGATTCTTCTACTTATTAGCTGGATGATCTGAACAAGTTACTTATCAGTTCTGAGGCTCAGTTTCCTAAACTGGAAAATGGAAATGAAACCTGCCCTTCCTCTAGAATTGGTATGAAGTTTAAAAGTGATAATGTGTAGGATACACTCAGTTCATGAAGGCTCCCCATTGCCCTGCCTACAGGAGGTCACACATAAATTGGTGTCAGCATCTGATTGCTGCCAAAAAGACAGTCTTGCTGAGAAACACATGTGTTTATCCAAAAATAAAGATGGTTCTAAGTATGAATATTGGAATTTGTCTGAATATTCAAATACTAATTATGTTGGTGTTTGTTTTTCATTGTTGTTTAGTTGCTAAGTCATATCCAACTCTTTTCATTCCCATAGACTGTAACCCATCATCAGGCTTGTTTGTCCATGGGATTTCCCAGGCAAGAATACTAGAGTGAGTTGCCATTTTCTTCCCCAGGGGATCTTCCCAACCCAGGGATCAAACCCATGTCTCCTGCATTGGCAAGCAGATTCTTTACCACTGAACTGTCAGAGAAGCCCAGTTATTCATTAGAAAGTTGGAATTCTGATGCTTCTGCCTTCCTCAAAGCAACTGGAGTTCACCAAAAGGAATTAAAAAAAAAGATAACAGCAAGATGCTCTTGAAGATACCCTTATCTGGAACATGACTTTTGAAGATGCTTTCTTTACTCCCCAAATCTAGTTTTAGATTCTCATGAGAAGACAGCTTGGTTCTAATTTCCAATCTGCAGGATAAAGCATGATCTCACTTTCTCTCTTATGACAGAGCTGGTTTTGAAACCAAACCAAAAAGCCTTGAAAGATGCTCAGGATAACTCTGCCAAGAACTAGGGTGAGGGTCCTTTTTTTTTTCTTCCTTTTTTCTTGCAGCTAATTTTGGAATCTGTAATTTAGAGGTTGCCATGGAAATAAGTCACATGTGTAATTCCTTTGGCAAAAGTGCCAGTTTGTGAATGGTGAATATTCAAGGTGGTATCAGGCTCATGTACACTGAGAATAGTTCAGTTCTAAAGTATCCAGAAATCTTAGTCATAGGTGTAGCAAAGAGGGCACTGTTTTAGTGAATTAAAAAGCAATTGCCTAATACATTTCTCTACTGCGTGTACTATGCCTGCTTAAACATAAAGAGCAGATTCTTCTGTGTGGGTGTGTCATGGTGTTATACACATATTGGCCAGGACAGGTTGATTTCTTTCCCACCAACGATGAACGAAATGTTAATAAGAATACCGACTTGATGTTTTAGTGTTATGTTTTAGTCAATCAACTTTGATATCTTTAACCTTGAAAAATAACTCCAGTTGAGTTGAGCTATCAGCATAAAACTTCACTCTAAAGAAAGGTTAATCACTGTTCTGTGGGTTGCTTTATATACTCTACAAAGGAAAGTACTTAAATTCTAGTTTTAAATGTATTTTTGTTATCCTTATTCTTCTTACTCACTTGCCTACTTCTTTCACTTACTAAAATAGATAGCAGAGAGTAGGTAGATGAATAGGTAAGGACATTTCCAAGTGGTATGCATTCTGAAGACATACATTTCAGATGTCAAGATGCTAGACAAGTCATATTTATGTATTAGTCAGTATTTTCATCTTGTTTTAGTATACTTTGCACTTGGATTCCCTGACATGACTAGTAAAATAGACTTCGTGACTAAGAGGTTCTAGTTACAGAAACCCAAGAAGAAATTTTCTGTTGTTTTGAGTAGCCCCCAAATAAAATTTAACCTACTATTGATACATATGGTTGAAATTTCCATTCCAATTCTGTTATTGTGATTCAGGTCTGAATTCACCACCTCTTTCAGGATTTGCAAATCTCTATAGTTATTTTATACTCTACTCTGACCACTTTGAATGACTATGCTTTTATTCCTTTTTATATACCATTTCTATAACTTTTTTCAATTTACTACCCAGCACTGTATATGTGGTATTTATGTATGTCTATCGATATATTATCATCTTTCAAACCTTACATGTAAACAAAACTATTTCTTACTTGTTTCTATCTTGCCTTTATTACAGAAGACCTGGAGATTTCATTTGAAATTTATGGAATTTGCCTTAAGTAGGTATCTTGGACAAGTGCTAAAATTAAAACAGTAGAATCACTAATCTTCAAAGATAACATTCCATATTCTCCATACTAACTTCATCCCTTAGATTGCTTGATGCTTGGTGTGTGTCCAAAAGGTGCCATGATGAACAATTCACAGATTTTTGTCAGCTTTAGTTTGCAGAGTGCACATACATGCAGCCAAAGGGTGACTAGGTAGAATTCCAACAGAGCATAATAGAAAAGCCATGAAATAAAAAACTGGAAAGAGGGGTAAAGGCGACAACTCAAGAGAAAATGCTTAAATGAAACCAGAGGGAAATGTTGGAAAGAGAGTAAAACATTTCACAGGGAAAAAAGAAGTAAAAGAAAAATGAACATATTACAGACAGAATCATTCTATAACAGATCACATCTGAAGTGTCAGGCAATACATCTCTAAAAATGTACTTGGGAGAGCAGTCGTTTCTTTTTAATAGTAAGCTACTCTCAAATGCCATGAAAGACGTGAGGTTTGGTGTTAGTTCTGCTCTTGGCATCCAGTCTTTCTGTATGGACACAAAAGGAAACCATGAGGTTAAAAAAAGGTAGAAGACAGTTTTTATAGAAGGAAAAGGAGAAATGATATTGACATTATTGGAAAAAGCAGTTTANATAGTAAGCTACTCTCAAATGCCATGAAAGACGTGAGGTTTGGTGTTAGTTCTGCTCTTGGCATCCAGTCTTTCTGTATGGACACAAAAGGAAACCATGAGGTTAAAAAAAGGTAGAAGACAGTTTTTATAGAAGGAAAAGGAGAAATGATATTGACATTATTGGAAAAAGCAGTTTAGGACTTTTGCTCTTCTAAATGCTTTTGCTGTGCTGTGACTTGCAGGCACCTTTAACAGCATTGTTGCCAAACACCAATTTGCAATCGAATGCTTGGCATACTTTAGGTTACAAGTTCTATTGTATAATTGAAAACCCTGTGTAATAAAACTGTGGGAGGAATTGTGGAGTGAGATTTTCTTCATGGGAGTTGTAAAATTCATTTACAGTGGCTTCAGTAAAGTTTCACAGTGTTTAAATTCCTAAAACATTTCTTTAAGCACAAGGTATCAAAACGTTTGAGAACCGCAATCATTATAAGACACTGAACATTTTAAGTAGGCTTTTGAACTTATCTGTTTTTGTTATAGAGATTTCCTTTAGTTCTGACACCAGTGCCACATTTTTATTGCACATTTTCATTCCATTAAAAAGAAGACAAGAAGAATTTCAGCTCTTTCCAAGAAAGTGTTTTGTAGAAAAAGATTGATATAATGTGCCTATTGAGATTTATTCCCTCTCAAACAGAAAATCACAGCCCAATTGAACTTTATTTTATATTTGATGGATGGACAAAGATTCAGGACTTTTGAATGCCTCACTACTAACTAGAAAAAATTAGTTTGGAGATGTAGTAATGAGGAATGGGTTGTCAACACAAAAAAGAAATCATTGGGAGACTCTAGTGCCCAGTTTGTTTCTGTGATTTTTGTCTTTCTTTGGATATGGCACTACAAAACAACTAAAAATCTAATAGAAATAAGTATACAACCTGTATTGCATGATGTTTTTAGCTAGACTGCACTCAAGGGCGGGGAAGGCAATGGCACCCCACCCCAGTACTCTTGCCTGGAAAATCCAATGGACAGAGTAGC
>SJYX01007996.1:0-10410 GCA_006410675.1 Oreotragus oreotragus | reverse complement strand
AAAAAAAAAAAAAAAGGGTACCTATGTGTACAGTCATTGACGAGTAGACAAACTAATAAAACTTAGTTCAGTAGATCGGCTAGTTTTTAATTTAAGAGAGAAAGAGGGCTATTGCAGGAGAAGGAAAACTTGAAAGTCCAAAAGTATATGTTTCTGTCCACAGATGAAAGTAGGAGTAGGAGACTCAGCACCTGGGGGAGACAGAGAGAAGGCAGCAGAAATACTCCTGCAAACTGATCGCTCATGGCTGACTAGGAAGCCTTCTGAAACTCCACCACAGAGATGATGGTACCTCTCCGAAGCAGTCAGGAGGTCAGCAAGTTGTGCCATGTAGAGGAGAAAACAAATTCAGAGCTGTGAATTATCTTGTTCCAGATCTCAGCCAATGCAAATCACAAGATGCTACCTAAAATATTAAACATGATTTACTTGGACCTTTGAGCAAAATAAAAATGAATGCCAAGGAACATTATCATAAAGTCAGTCAATGCTGAATGATGGCTATTGTTGAAGGGAGGAAAAAAAGCCTCAAAATTGTTTTGAAACCACAAATATCCCATCAAAGTTTACAATATAGTGCGTGTATTACCAAGATAATTTTCTTCCCATTAGAGTAATAGAATCAGACAAAACCAAAATGTTAGGGGAAAATACAAACAAATTATACAGTTGAATTATTACAGACATTAAGACTTTGGGTAGCAGAGGTAAACTAATACTTCTAGTCTTTTGAAAACAGCTTTCTCCTACACTTTGGCAGCCCCTCCAGGAAATTTCTTGTCAGTCTTTGTGCCACTGTTTACATTTCCAGCTGGCTTTCCAGTTTCTTGAAACTACTTAGAAGAAACCATTACAGCTTCTCAGATTGAAAATTTTAATTGGTATAAACAAAATTATCATATGATTTCAACACTTCCCCTTTCTACAGTGCTTTTTTCCAAAACTATTTAACTAATTATCCTTCTAAGGATCTGGCCCAAATATAATCACAGCTTCTTTGTTGAAACGATTTCTCACCTTTAAAAAAATAAGTTGGCAGAAGTGGCTTGGTTTTTACTGTATCTTATTTGTAGTGAATTTTTTTTCTCATAGATAATAGTTTTAGAGTTAAACCCAGTCTTATGATCTATGAGATGCATTTTCATTCTGTGTTGGGTCTTGCAAATTATGTACCTGGCTCAAGGTAACACCTTCATTAAACAAATCCTTGCCAGAAGACCCAACTTAGGTCCTCAGAATTCCTACCAGGTTGGGTCTGATACTGAAGATATGAAAAGAGTCATTTTTCAGAATACTATTACAGATTTTCTTCTTAGCTTGAGCCAGTCTATAAAGGGACCAGGTAAGCAATGGGAGAAGAAAGGGTATATAGCAGGAAGGGAGAGGAAAACTCTTGGAAGATGTTCTGCAGCTTTCTAAGATAGACAAAGAATTTAGGGGGATTCTAGATGAAAAAACGAAACTCTAAATATCACTCTCTATTAACATATACCATAATCAAAGTCAGTTTGCACTGAAAAAGCAAATAAATAATTTTAGCTTGATGATCATAGCTTTAAAATTAGAAGGGACTTTAGAAATCATTTAGTTCAATCTTTTCATATTTCTGTGTCAACAGAAATATGAAGATGACAAAGCCTACAGGCTCATGTATAGTTAGGAGTTCAGCAGTGATGAAAATCTAGGTATTCTAGTTCCCTATCCAGAGGGCTGTCAAGCACACCATTTAACCTCTGAAAAATGAATGCAAGTGTCCTTCATAAAGCTGGTCCAACATAGGCACAGTTGTGTTTTCTCTAAGAATGGGCCCAAGATGTCAACTACACTTTTACAAAGTCTCCTCCCATATAAAGTACTCAAGAGCTTGTTGTCTGGATTCTGTGAACACCAAAGCCAGATTTTGCATGACTGGCTTTGAGAGTGGTATCACTGTGGATTTACACTATTACAGTGAGGGTGAAATGGGGTGGTGGGGACAGTTTTAAATCATATTGTTCAAAGTACTTTTCATACAGAGTATACACTGCAACTCTCACTACATACGGTCTTGTGTTTTTGACTTAAGTATTGCCAGTTCTGAATAGTTGTTCTGTCTTTATTTGCAAGCAAATGTGACGTGTGCTGCCCCCCAAAACACGTTTTTCTTTTCTGGCACTTTTCATATTTATTATTGATTTTTATGGGGGTGTGGCTGTACATGAAATTTAAGAATTAATAAAAAAAAAAAAAAAAAGAGTTCAGTTCTGGTTTTGTCGTGAAGTTAGAGCTCCCTCCGGTGATGTATGGAGTTGACCAAACTTCAAAACACCCTTCCTTTTCAACTGTTCCTCAGTGCATACAAGCTAAGCTTTAGCCTTTTTAATGTAGATTTTCCCTTGTAAAAATTAAAATCAGCTGGTAAATATATTGATTTCTCCTCAAATCTTGTTAAATATACATAATCCAAATTTTTCCTCTAATAGAACATTTAGAGGGTAGGATCAATAAAATAAGACATGGTCAAGGACTTTCCATATTGGCAGAGAGGCTGTTCATGTATTATTATTATTTATAAACTTTTATGACTCTGCAGGTGAGACTGAACTTTCACAGTCATTAACAAACAAAGAAACCAGATAGGATAAGTGCCCTACCATTCACACTAGAGTTATTTATATTTCAGAGGCTTTTAAAATGAACTGGAATAACTTTTTAGATTTATCACAGCCACCTTTAGCATTCCTCTCATAAACTGCATTCAATTTACTGGCTTTTACAAGCCAAGCATAATAGTGTTCATATCAGCAATGCCATATAACTTGATCAACTAGAGATAGTACCCAAAGGGATACATGAATAATTCATGAAACTAACTGAGGGCCAAGTGGATATTAAATCACCTTTGACTGCGAAAACTAGTTATGACTTTTGTGATTTATTTAGTTAGTTAGTTACTTGATAATTTAGTTCCTTTGAATACCAGATAAGGTCCTTCTTTGCTCAGGATCAAGGAATCACAGCCACAGTAATTGACAGGATGATCTCTCAACCACTTGCCTATTCCATCTCTCCTCCTCTCCCTCTTTTTGTTCCTTCCTCATCTTATCTATTCTTTCTCTGTCTGCTCCTCTCTCTCTCACTATACATACATATATGTATATATATATATGTATGTATGTAAGCAGCAATGGAAATAGAGATGACAGAGTTTTCTTTATGAAGGGACCTTTGAAAATTTAAAAACAGGAAATTACATCAGCATACAATATTTCAAAACTATAGAATTTGAATTTAAGAAAAAAATTTTGAAAATTGCCTTGCTCTAGCTATTTGAACAAATCTAAACAAGAGAACTTCGTTTGATATCACTTCTCTTGACAATGATGTTAGTAATGTCGCATTATATTTATCTAGCACATTATACCTTACAACATTTCTTCACTTAGTATACTATTCCAGACAACCAGAACATGCTCTCTTTAAAGGTCAAGTGCTACATACTACATGTGGTAAGACGTAAGGAAACAAGAGAGACCTCGGGGTGGCCTTTTACATTTTATGCCACCATTAGTTCTGGGTCATTGTATAGCGGAGCTCTATATTCACTAAAATATTTATGAAGTTTAAAGGAGATGTCAAACTTAGCACTTGAAATAGGAAAGTAACTAAGGTATAGACAGTTAAAGCAAACTGCCTAGCCAAGAAAAATTTGCGCCCTCTCTATAGCAAGCACAGGTGTTCTGTCACCATTATCCACTACCAGAAAGTCCATTAGGAGGAATAAATCTAACAAATCCTGGCGTCTAGACTGAACTGCAAGATTTCCTTGGTAGAAGCCCACCTACCTAAGTCAAAATGTTATGTGAGAAGATTCCAGGAACATTCAACCATCTTGTTAACTTTTTTTGAATATTGAATTTTAAGCCAGCTTTTTCACTCTCCTCTTTCACTTTCATCAAGAGGCTCTTTAATTCCTCTTGCTTTCTGCCATAAGGGTGGTGTCATGTGCATATCTGAGGTTATTGATACTTCTCCTGGTAATCTTGATTTCTGTTTTTGCTTCATCCAATCTGGCATTTCACATGATATACTCTGCATATAATTTAAATAAGCAGTGTGACAATATCCAGACTCCACATACTCCTTTCCCAATTTTGAACCAGGCTGTGGTTCCATGACTGGTCCTAACTGCTGCTTCTTGACCTGCACACAGATTTCTCAGGAGGCAGGTAAGGTAGTCTGGTATTCCCATCTCTTTCAGAATTTTCCACAGTGTGTTGTGATCCACATGGTCAAAATGAAGCAGAAGTAGATGTTTTCCTGGAATTCTCTTGCTTTGTCAATGATCCAGTGGATGCTGCCAATTTGATCTCTGGTTCCTCTGCCTTTTCTAAATCCAGCTTGAGCATCTGGAACTTCTCAGTTGACATACTGTTGAAGCCTAGCTTGGAGAATTTTGAGCATTTCTTTGCTAGCATGTGAGATGAGTGCATTGTGCAGTAATTTGAACATTCTTTAGCATTGCCTTTCTTTGGGATTGGAACGAAAACTGACCTTTTCTAGTCCAGTGACCCCTGCTATGTTGTCCAGATTTGCTGGCATATTGAGTGCAGCACTTTCACAGCATCATTTTTAGGATTTGAAATAGCTCAACTGGAANTAGCATGTGAGATGAGTGCATTGTGCAGTAATTTGAACATTCTTTAGCATTGCCTTTCTTTGGGATTGGAACGAAAACTGACCTTTTCTAGTCCAGTGACCCCTGCTATGTTGTCCAGATTTGCTGGCATATTGAGTGCAGCACTTTCACAGCATCATTTTTAGGATTTGAAATAGCTCAACTGGAATTCCATCACTTTCACTAGCTTTCTTCATAGTGATGCCTCCTAATGCCCACTTGACTTCACACTCCGGGATATCTTACTCTAGGTTAGTGATCATACCATTGTGACTATATCAGTCATTAAGATCTCTTTTGTATTGTTCTGTGTATTCTTGTCACCTCTTCTTTACAGCCTGTGCTTCTTTTAGATCCACAGCATTTCTGTCCTTTATTGTGCCCTTCTTTCACGAAATGTTCCCTTGGTAGCTCTAATTTTCTTGAAGAGATCTCTAGTCTATCCCACTCTGTTGTTTTTCTCTATTTCTTTACATTGATCACTTAGGAAGGTTTTCTTATGTCTCTTTGCTATTTTTGAGAACTCTTCATTCAGATAAGTATATCTTTCCTTTTCCTCTTTGTCTCTCACTTCTTTTCCCAGCTTTTTGTAAGGCTTACTCTAACAACCATTTTATCTTTTTGCATTTCTTTTTCTTGGGGCTGGTTTTGATCACTGTCTCCTGTACAGTGTTATGAACCTCTGTCCATAGTTCTTCAGGCACTCTATCAGATCTAATCCCTTGAATCTATTTGTCACNAGCTTTTTGTAAGGCTTACTCTAACAACCATTTTATCTTTTTGCATTTCTTTTTCTTGGGGCTGGTTTTGATCACTGTCTCCTGTACAGTGTTATGAACCTCTGTCCATAGTTCTTCAGGCACTCTATCAGATCTAATCCCTTGAATCTATTTGTCACTTCCACTGTATAATAGCAGGGGATTTTATTTAGGTTATACCTGAATGGTCCAGTGGTTTTCCCTATTTTCTTCAATTTCATTCTGAATTTTGCAATAAGGGGGTCATGATCTGAGCCACAGTCAGTTCCTGGTCTTGTTTTTGCTAACTGTATAGTTTCTCTATCTCTGGCTGCAAAGAATATAGTCAATCTGATCTCAGTATTGACCATCTGGTAATGTTCATATGTGGAGTTATCTCACGTTGTTGGAAGACGGTGTTTGCTATAACCAGTGCAATCTCTTGGCAAAACTCTGTTTGACTTTGCCCTGCTTCATTTTGTACTCCAAGGCCAAACTTGCCTGTTACTCCAGGTATCTCTTGATTTCCTTCTTTTGCATTCCAGTCCCCTATGATGAAAAGAATATCTTTTTTTTTTTTTTAATGTTAGCTCTAGAAGGTCTTGTAGGTCTTCACAGAACCATTCAACTTCATCTTCTTTTGCATTAGTGGTAGGGGTATAGACCTGGATTACTGTGATTGAATGGTTTGCCTTGGAAACCACAAAGATCATTCTGTCAACTTTGAGATTGCACCCAAATACTGCATTTCAGACTCTTTTCTTGACTATAAGACTGACTCCATTTATTTTTAAGGATTCTTACCCCCAGTAGTATATATAATGGTCATCTGAATTCAATTTGCCCATGTGGTAATACAGAGAAATTTTGTATTTTGCCATTTATTTACCCAAATGAACTTTATCATCACTTTACTGGTTTACATTGAAAAATTACCTTAACTTTGACATATTAGTTTGTTAAGAATGAAATATTCAGAATTTCAGAGCTTCAAGTTTAGAAAAACATATAAATTTAGCCATTGAGTTAGGTCTTATTTTAGGTCTCATTTATACATTTATGTTTCTTCAATACAATTCCTAGGCACTTGTTAATTTATTTCTAAATACTGTTACTTGTATTATTTTAAAAAGTATTTTCTTGTACTTAGTCATGGGATTTTCAAGTTATGAAAAATAAAACTGATTTATATGCATTTACCTAGTCTTTTATCAGGTCACAGTACTTTTTAATTGATAGTTTTATTTTCTTTATTACCTTCTAGGTCATAATGTGACAAATTTTGAAAGAAGTTTAAGTTCATATCTTCCCTCTCTCTATAAACACACACACACACACACATACACACACATACACTTTTTCTGATTTTTAAATGAGAGAAGAGTATCCACTAAGTTTTAAAAGATTATCATTTGTAGCAACATGGGTGGACCTGGAGATGTAAGTCAGACAGAAAGACAAATGATATTTGATATGAATTGTATCTAAAAAAATTATATACATTAATTGATTCACAAAACACAACCACTCACAGACTTAGAGAATGAATTTATGGTTACCAGGTGGAAAGGGTAGGGAGGAAGGGTAGGTTGGGAGTTTCAGGCTAACAATTATGTACTCATATTTAAAATAGAAAACCAACAGTGAGTTACTGCATAGCACAGGCAACTCTGCCAACATTCTGTAGTAACCTAAATGGGAGCATAATTCCAAAAAGAATAGATACTTGTAAATGTCTAACTGAATCACTTTGCTGTATACCTCAAACTAAATATTGTTAATCAACTCTACTCCATAATAAAATACGAACTGAAAACACCTGAGATGTATTAATAAGAAAATACTTTCATTTCCGACTACATTCTTTTGTCCTGTTTATTCATTGCTCTGTAACAAATCATCCCCCAAATCAGTGGTTTAAACCTTAAAAAAATCATTTACTTTTCATAATCTCTGTTTTGGTGGGAATTTAAAAAGTCCTTGGCTAGGTATTTCATGCTTGGAGTCTCCAATATGGCGGTAGTCAGATATTGGCCGGCAGAAGCTAGAGTAGTGGTGGGTGACGGGGGGATCACTTGGATGGTGGCTGACTAGGTATGGCTTTCTTTTCCTATCGCCTCTCCATGTCGTTGCTGCAAAGGCCAGTTTGGGCTTCCTCTAAGGCATCGTATGCTCAGAGTATTTAGTTTGCTTACTTACACCTGAAGGCTTCAAGAGCAAATATTCCAGAGAGCAAGGCAGAAACTTTATTACCTTTTATGATCTAGCCATGAAAGTTAGAATGCATCATTTTCAAAGTATTCTATTTGCTGACCAATCAAAAGCTCATTCATATTCAAGAGTGGGTGGTTTTTCTAACTGAGACTCACACTTCCAGGTTCGATGCAGGATACAGGATGCTTTGGGCTGGTGCACTAGGATGACCCAGAGGGATGGTACAGGGAGGAAGGAGGGAGAGGGGTTAAGGATGGGGAACACGTGTATACCCGTGGCAGATTCATGTTGATGTATGACAAAACCAATACAATATTATAAAGTAAAAATAAGCAAAAAAAAAAAAAAAAACTTCTAAAATTTTAGAAGATTGTTTGCTCTTTTCTTTGAATAACTATTCTTTATAATTGAGGGGATTTTATTCTATTTTTAGTTTGCTTGAATATTCCATCTCTTAATTAGAATGCATATCTTATTAGCATTTGTCAAAATGATATGTACTGTGCTGTGTTTAGTCACTCATTCATGTCCAGCTCTTTGTGACCCCATGGACTGTAGCCTGCCAGGCTCCTCTGTTCATGGGGATTCTCCAGGCAAGAATACTGGAGTGGGTTGACATGCCCTCCTCCAGAGGATCTTCCCAACCCAGGGATTGAACCCAGGTCTCCTTCATTGCAGGCGGATTCTTTACTGTCTGATCCACCAGGGAAGCCCTATCAATATGATAAATATACTTAATTCATTTCAAGAAAATGTTTGCTGTATGCCTGTTCCATGATGGATCCTGAATATACAGAGATGAGTTAGGCAAGGTTGCTGTCCTTCAGCAACTGAGACATGCCAACCATGCTGACGCATCTATGTTGTTCTCAATACACAAACCTACTGTTGGCCAGAGTCCTACCTGACTATCCTACACTTTACTGAGTATTTTTCTCTTATGTTTTGTTTAGTCAAACCTTCTCTTAAAACCTCAAGATTCCCAGTCGTAATCCTCAGTCAAAAATCTTAGTTCACCTACATGGTTGCATTTATCAGTAATTGTTTTCTTTTTTTTTTGTGAGTAGTATTCCATTGCTTCACAGTTTATTTCTCTAGTTTCCTGGACTATGTCCAGTTTTTTTTTTTTCTGCTTTTATGAATAAAACTACAATGAGCAACAAAAAATTTGTTTCTATTTCACTAGAAAACAAAACACAAGCTTTCATTGTTTGTCAGTAGGCATTTTCCTTGTCATTTTATCATAAAATATTTCCATAAAAGTCCTACACCCATATTCTGTCTTCCTTCCAATAACAATGGGTGGATTCTTTCTGCTGCTCACGTTTCTTCTTTCCTCTACTGGATTCTATTTCTTGATCTACTCAAAGATTATGATCCTCCAATTTATCCTACTCTTTCCTACATTATGAAATTCTTTTCAACTGGAACCCTCCTATCAGAATAGAAATACAGTACACTGTCTCCCATTTTAAATAAAATTCTATAAATCCATGTGATATTCCATTTACTAATCTGATTGTCTTTATAGCAAAACACTGACAGCCTTTATTAAAGGTTTTGCCTTTCTCTGATCTATTCACCCCCAGATACACAGAAATCTGTGCTTTTTCTCCCATGGATGGCTAATGCTGTTTTGTCTAGGTCAGCAATACATTGCCGAATTCAATGTTCATTCTTAGTCCTCATCCTAACTCCACTGCAGCCTTTGATACAGGGATCAGCTTCTTGAAAGAATTTTTGACTCAGAGAAGTGGATTTATTTATTATGAACTTATTTTTCTTATGGTCTACTTAAAAATGTAGGAGTTTCATTTTTTTGGTATGAGTTCCTAAACTTATTTTAATAAACTATTCAAAATTATCAGGGACAATATAATCCTTATGAACAGCAACATTTAAAGCAAAATTGTGTTTATACTTAAGCATAAAATGTAGATAAAATCATTCAGAATTACTTTTTTTTAAGAAGCAAGATCTATCAATACTCTGTAGGAAAACTGTATATAGGCCAATAATTTCCTTTATATTTCCCAAAGAAAAATAAAAGTAATCAATACTTCAGTTCAGTCGCTCAGTCGTGTCCAACTCTTTGCGACCCCATGAGTCAATACTTACATAAGTCAAAATGCTGAATAAACACACATATTTACTTAAATATATGCATTTATTTACACATATATTTAGCCTTTGTGTGTATGTGAAGCTTTTGTTAAATTCTGGTTTCATGTAAAGTACCATGTCATAAAATCAATTAAGAAATTTCCCATGAGTATCTCTAATTTTTTAGTTTCATTAATATAGAATTACTTATTGTTAAAAGTAAGTTAGCACTCCCCCATTTGCCTTCCCACTCCAGTCTTCTTGCCTGGGAAACCCCATGAACAGAGGAGCCTGGTGGGCTACAGTCCATAAGGTTGCAAAGAGTCGTAGGCGACTGAGCCCACACACACATACTTGCCTTCCAGTTGGGAATAGAATGACTATTAGGAGTTGTCCTGTAGTCCATTCTCACCCTTTATCAGGGACAGCCAGACAAAGTAACAAAGATCATCTAGCAAATTCCCTTATAAGTGCCTATGAAACATCTCCTGGAAAATAGATAGTTATTTACTAGTGGCTAGTCCTTATCTTTGGAGAAGGCTCTGGTGACCCACTCCAGTACTCTTGCCTGGAAAATCCCATGGACTGGAGCCTGGTGGGCTACAGTCCACGGGGTCGCTAAGAGTTGAGCACAACTAAGCGACTTCCCTTTCACTTTTCACTTTCATGCATTGGAGAAGGAAATGGCAACCCACTCCA
>SJYX01007995.1:117490-138521 GCA_006410675.1 Oreotragus oreotragus | reverse complement strand
TTTTTGAGACTGCATCCAGGTACTGCATTTCGGACTCTTTTGTTGACCATGATGGCTACTCCATTTCTTCTGAGGGATTCCTGCCTGCAATAGTAGATATAATGGTCATCTAGTTAAATTTACCCATTCCAGTCCATTTTAGTTCGCTGATTCCTAGAATGTCGACTTCACCCTTGCCATCTCTTGTTTGACCACTTCCAATTTGCCTTGATTCATGGACTTGACATTCCAGGTTCCTATGCAATATTGCTCTTTACAGCATCGTATCTTGCTTCTATCACCAGTCACATGCATAACTGGGTATTGTTTTTGCTTTGGCTCCATCCCTTCATTCTTTCTGGAGTTATTTCTCCACTGATCTCCAGTAGCATATTGGGCACCTAATGACCTGAGGAGTTCCTCTTTTGATATCCTATCATTTTGCCTTTTCATATTGTTCATGGGGTTCTCAAGACAAGAATACTGAAGTTGCTTGCCATTCCCTTCTCCAGTGGACCATGTTCTGTCACCCTTCTCCACCATTACCCGCCCATCTTGGGTTGCCCTGCAGGCATGCCTTGGTTTCATTGAGTTAGACAAGGCTGTGGTCCTAGTGTGATTTGATTGACTAGTTTTCTGTGAGTATGGTTTCAGTGTGTCTGCCCTCTAATGCCCTCTTGCAACACCTACTATCTTACTTGGGTTTCTCTTACCTTGGGTGTGGGGTGTCTCTTCATGGCTGCTCCAGCAAAGCACAGCCGCTGCTCCTTACCTTGGATGAGGGGTATCTCCTTACCGCCGCCATTCCTGACCTTCAAAGTGAGACAGCTCCTCTAGGCCCTCCTGCGCCTGTGCAGCCACCGCTCCTCAGGTTGCTCCTCCTGGCTGCTGGCCGTGGTCTCGGGCGTGGGTGGCTCCTTCCAGCTGCCACCCCTGGCCTCGGACTTGGGCTTGGGGTGGCTCCTCAGGGTCACTGCCCTTGGCCTCGGGCACGAGGTGGCTTCTCCCAGCCACCCCTGACCTTGGATGCAGGGTGTCTCTTCCCAGCCGCCGCTGACCTCGGACGCGGGGTAGCTCCTCCTGGCTGCTGCTCTGACCTCGGATGTTGGGTAGCTTCTCCCAGTTGCCACTGACCTCGGACGCAGAGTAGCTCCTCTAGGTCGTCACCTTGACCTCAGACATAGGGTAGCTCCTCTCGGCTGTTCCTGCACTCTAGGCTGCTGCCCCTGACCTCGGATGTGGGGTAGCTCCTCTCGCTCACGCTTAGTGCACCGGCCTGGTTCTCACACTGAAAAAAGAAGAACAATAACAACAACAAAACTGGTAGAAGGAAAAAAATCATAAAGATCAGAGCAGAAATAAATGAAAAACAAATGAAACAAACAAAAGTAAAAATAAATAAAACTAAAAGGTAGTTATTTGAGAAGATAAACAAAATTGACAAACCTTTGGCCAGATTCATCAAGAAAAAAAGAGAAAGGAATCAAATCAACCAAATTAGAAATGAGAAAGGACAGGTTACAACAGACAATACAGAAATACAAAGGATTGTAAGAGACTGTTATGAACAACTATATGGCAATAAAATGGATAACCTAGAAGAAATGGAAAGATTCTTAGAAAAGTTCAATCTTCCAAGACTGAACCAGGAAGAAATAGAAATTATGAACAACCCAATTACAAACACTGCAATTGAAGCTGATCAAAAATTTTCCAAAAAGCAAAAGCCCAAGGCCAGGTGGCTTCACAGGAGAATTCTGTCAAACATTTAGAGAAGAGCTAATGCCTATCCTTCTGAAACTCTTTCAAAAAATTGCAGAGGAAGGAATACTTCCAAACTCATTCTACAAGGCCAACATCACCCTGATACCAAAACCAAACAAAGACAACACACAAAAAGAAAATTACAGGCCAATATCACCAATGAACATAGATGCAAAAATCCTCAAAAATTTTAGCACAGATTCAATAACACATCAAAAAGCTCATACATCATGATCAAGTTGGGTTTATTCCAGGTATGCAAGGATTCTTGAATATATGCAAATGAATCATTGTGATACACCTCATTAAAAAATTGAGAGATAAAAACCATATGATCAATTTAATAGATGCAGAAAAAACCTTTGACAAAATTCAGCACCCATTTATGATTAAAACTCTTCAAAAAATACACATAGAAAGAACTTACTTCAATATAGTAAAGGCCATATATGTTAAGACTACAGCAAACTTTTTCTGGTTTAATGACTATGCTAAAGCCTTTGACTGTGTGGAGCACAATAAACTTTGGAAATTTCTGAAAGAGATGAGAATACCAGACCACCTGACCTGCCTTTTGAGAAACCTGAATGCAGGTCAGGAAGCATGGAACAACAGACTGCTTCCAAATAGGAAAAAGGAATCTGTCAAGGCTGTATACTGTCACCCTGCTTATTTAACTTATATACAGGGTACATCATGAAAAATGCTGGCCTGGATGACACACAAGCTGGAATCAAGATTACTAGGAAAAATATCAGTAACCTCAGATATTGCAGATGACACCAGCCTTATGGCAGAAAGTGAAAAACTAAAGAGCCTCTTGATGAAAGTGAAAGAGGAGAGTGAAAAAGTTGGCTTAAAGCTCAACATTTGGAAAACAAAGATCGTGGCATCTGGTCACATCACTTCATGGCAAATAGATGGGGACAGAGTGGAAACAGTGGCTGACTTTATTTTTTTGGGCTCCAAAATCACCACAGATGGCGACTGCAGCCATGAAGTTAAAAAACACTTATTCCTTGGAAGAAAAGTTATGACCAACCTAGACAGCATTTTAAAACACAGAAACATTACTTTACCAACAAAGGTCCATCTAGTTGAAGCTATGGCTTTTCCAGTAGTTGTGTTGGATGTGATAGTTGGACCATAAAGAAAGCTGAGCACCAAAGAAATGATGCTTTTGAACTGTGGTGTTGGAGAATACTCTTGAGAGTCCCTTGGAATGCAAAGAGATACAACCAGTCCATCCTAGAGGAGATCATTCGTGGGTGTTCATTGGAAGGATGGATACTGAAGCTGAAAATCCAATACTTTGGCCACCTGATGTGAAGAACTGACTCATTGGAAAATACACTGATGCTGGGAAAAAATGAAGGCAGGAGGAGAAGGGGACAACAAAGAATGGGATGGTTGGATAGCATCACTGACAGTGGAGATGGGTTTGAGTAAACTCTGGGAATTGGTGATGGACAGGAAGGCCTGGTGTGCTCTGTTCCATGGGGTCACGAAGAGTTAGATATGACTGAGGGACTGAACTGAACAGTAAACTTTATCCTCAGTGGTGCAAAACTGAAAACATTCCCCCTAAGACCAGGAACAAGACAAGGGTGTCCACTTTCACCACTATTACTCAACATAGTTCTCTAAGTCCTAGCTACAGCAATCAGAGAAGAAATAAATAAATAAATAAATAAAAGGAATCCAGATCAGGAAAGAAGAAGCAAAGCTCTCACTGTTTGTAGATTATATGATGCTGTACCCAGAAAACCCTAGAGACAATATCAGATACTAGAGCTAATCAGTGAATTTAGCAAAGTGGCAGGATACAAAATCAATACACAAAAATCACTTGCATTTCTATATACTAACAATGAATAATCAGAAAGAGAAATTAAGAAATCAATTCCATTCACCCTTGGAACAAAAACAATTAAATATCTAGGAATAAACTTACCTAAGGAGACAAAAGAACTGTATACAGAAAATTAGAAGACACTAATGAAAAAATCAAAAATGACATAGACAAATGGGAGATAATCCATGTTCCTGGGTAGGAAGAATCAATATTATGAAAATGAATGTACTACCAAATATAATTTACAGATTCAATGTGATCCCTACCAAAGTACCAATGGCATTTTTTACAGAATTAGGACAAAATATTTCACAATTTATATGGAAACACAAAAGACCCTGAATATCCAAAGCAGTCTTGAGAAAGAATGGAGCTGGTGGAATCAACCTTCCTGACCTCAAATTATACTACAAAGCTATAGTAATCAAGACAGCATGGTACTAGCACAAAAACAGAAATATAGACCAAAATAATAGGACAGAAAGCCCAGAAATAAGCCCATGCACCTATCGGTACCTTATTTTTTACAAAGGAGGTGAGAATATACAATGGGGCAAAGAGATCCTCTTCAATAAATGGTGCTGGGAAAACTGCACAGCTACATGTAAAAGAATGAAATTAGAACACTTCCTAACACCATGCACAAAGATAAACTCAAAATGAATTAAATACCTAAATATAAGACCCTGAACTGTAAAACTCTTAGAGGAAAATATAAGCAGAACACTCTACATAAATCAAAGCAAGATCCTTCATGACCCTCCTTCTAGAGTATTGGAAATAAAGCAGAAGTAAATAAATGGGACTTGATTAAGCTTAAAAGCTTTTGCACAGAAAAAAAAAAAAAAAAAAAAACCAAAAAAAAAAGGAAAAAAAACAACCNCTCTTAGAGGAAAATATAAGCAGAACACTCTACATAAATCAAAGCAAGATCCTTCATGACCCTCCTTCTAGAGTATTGGAAATAAAGCAGAAGTAAACAAATGGGACTTGATTAAGCTTAAAAGCTTTTGCACAGAAAAAAAAAAAAAAACCTATAAACAAGGTGAAAAAACAACCCTCAGGATGGGAGAAAATAATAGCAAATTAAACAATTGACAAAGTATTAATTTCCAAAGTACACAAGTGGCTCAAACAACTCAATACCAAAAAAACAAACAACCCGATAAAAAAGTGAGGAAAAGACTTAAACAGACATTTCTCCAAAGAAGATATACAGATGGCTAATAAACACACAAAAAGATGCACAACACCACTCATTATTAGAGAAATGTAAATCAAAATTACAATGAGATATCATTTCACACCAGTCAGAATGGCCATGATCAAAAAGTCTACAAACAATAAATGCTGGAGAAAAGGGGATGCTCTTGTACTGTTGGTGGGAATGTAAATTGTTACAGCCACTATGGAAGACAGTATTGAGATTCCTTAAGAAAACTAGAAATAAAACCACCATATGACCCAGCAACCTCACTCTTAGTCATATACCCTGAGGAAACGAAAACTGAAAAAGACACATGTATCCCATTGTTCACTGCAACACTATTTACAATAGCTAGAACATGGAAGCAACCTAGGTGTCCATCGACAGATGAATGGATAAATAAATTGTGGTACATACACAATGGAATTACTCAGCTATAAAAAGGAACACATTTGAATCAGTTCTAATGAGGTAGATGATTCTAGAACTTATTACACAGAGTGAAGTAAGTCAGAAAGAGAAAAATAAATATCATATTCAAAGGGGGTATGTATGGAATCTAGAAAAATGGTACTGAATAATTTATTTACAAGGCAGCAATGGAGAAACAGACATAGAGAATAGACTTATGGACATGGGGAGAGGTGAGGAGAGGATGAAATGTATGGAAAGAGTAACAAGGAAACTTATATTACCATATGTAAAATAGATAACCAATGAGAATTTGCTGTATGTCTCAGGAAACTCAAACAGGGGCTGTATCAACCTAGAGGGGTGGGATGGGGATGGAAATGGAAGGGAGGGTCAAAAAGCAGGGAATATATGTATACCTATGTCTGATTCATGTTGAAGTTTGACAGAAAACAACAAAATTCTTTAAAGAAATTATCTTTTCAATAGTAATTTTTAAAACATATTAATGTAAAACCTCATTACCATACATAGAAGGAATATTTATGCAAATATCTCAATGGAGAAATAAAAATAATTCAGTAAGAATCAACACTCTGTCACAGTAAAAATGATCCTTATCTACATAGGAAGGGAAAATAATGTTGTCTATTTAACTGCAAACTTTTGAATGTTCATTAAGAAGGTAAACAAGGAAAAACAATAGACATAAAAATGGAAATGAAGGAGCCATAATACTTTATGTGCAGATAATGTCATTATTTACATTAAAAATATTATAGAATTTATAATACCTTAGAACTAATCAAGGAGTTCATCAAGATTGCTATATAAAATCCATGTAAAAAATTGCAAATAGAACTGCCTTATGACCCAGCAATCCCACTGCTGGGCATACACACCGAGGAAACCAGAATTGAAAGAGACATGTAAACCCCAATGTTCATCACAGCACTGTTTATAATAGCCAGGACATGGAAGCAACCTAGATGTCCATCAGCAGATGAATGGATAAGATAGTTGTGGTACATATACACAATGGAATATTACTCACTCATTAAAAATAATGAGGTGGATGAAACTGGAGCCTATTATACAGAGTGAAGTAAGCCAGAAAGAAAAACACCAATACAGTATACTAACAAATATATATGAAATTTAGAAAAATGGTAATGATAGCCCTCTATGTGAGACAGCAAAAGAGACACAGATGTATAGAATGGACTTTTAGACTCTGGGAGAGGGAGAGGGTGGGATGATTTGGGAGAATGGCATTGAAACATTTATACTATCAGGTAAGAAATGAATTGCCAGACTATGCTGGATACAGGATGCTTGGGGCTGGTGCACAGGGATGATCCAGAGAGATGATATGGGGTGGGAGGTGGGAGTGGGGTTCAGGATTGGGAACTCATGTACACCCGTGGCTGATTAATGTCAATGTATGGCAAAACCAATACAGTATTGTAAAGCAAAATAAAGTAAAAATAAAAATTAACATCATATTTATATAATTAAAATAAAATCTCATTTTAAAAAGATAAATTGTTCAAAATAGAAACAAAACTTTAGTACTTAAAGTAAATCAAAAAGATAGAAACAAGATGTTCTTGGAGATGATGATACAACCTATTGAAAAAATAAAGTACCTACATAAATGAAGCAGTAAGGAATGTGTATGAATTGGAAGGCTCAGTGTTACAAATATATCAGTTAATCTACAAATCCAGTGGCATTCTTATTAAAATCTTAATAGCAATAATGAAGTGAAAATAAGAAATTGACCTTCTCATTCATATGAAAAATTGAAAGCTTAAGAATTGACATGATAAGTTTGAAGCTGAAAACTATTGATGATATATGCTATCAGGTATTTTAAACCTACAGTAATTAAAACAGTGATGCATTTGATACAGGGAAAACATTTAGATAGATGAATCCACACATAAAAGGGAGCTTGGTATATGATAGAACTATATATCAAATCATCAACTTAAATTTTTATTCTTCAATAGAATAAGCCCCATAGATGGTGCTACATTCAGGAAAAGTAATAAAATAAGATTTGTACTTGGTGAAGACAGTCATTACCCTGCCCAAATCCCCTAAGATCTCTTTTATCATTTCTATACGTTCCTCCTGAGAGCCTGTGTACTTTTGTTTCTATGACTATACTAGGTGCACTGATCTTGGCCTCTGAAGCTGCATTGCCTTTTTCACCTCCTCCTGCAACTACTACAATTATACCTCTGGCCTTTTATCCTTTGAGGCAAAAGCAAAAACAAAAACAAATGTGCTTAAAATCGTACCTACTAAGAGGATTTATCGTCACTACTGTCCTTTGTTGTTCAGTCATTAAGTTGTATCTGACTCTTTGAGACCCCACAGATTGCAGCATGCCAGGCTTCTCTGTCCTTCACTATCTTCTGGAGTTTGCTCAAACTCATGTTCATTGTGTCAATAATGCCATCCAGCAATCTTATCCTCCACCATCCCTTTCTCCTCCTGTCGTCAATCTTACCCAACATCAGGGTCTTTCCAATGTGTCAGCTCTTCATATCAGGTGACCAAAGTATTAGAGTTTCAGCTTTAGCACCAGTCCTTCCAGTGAGTATTCAGGGTTTATTTCCTTTAGGATTGCCTGGATTGATCTCCTTGCTGTCCAAGGGACTCATAGAGTTCTCTAGCACCGCAGTTGGAAAGTATCAATTTGTTGGTGTTCAGCCTTCTTTGTGGTCCAACTCTCACCTCAGCACATGACCACTGGGGGCAAAAAAAAAAAAAACAAAACTGTGACTATATGAACCTTTGTCTTCTAGGGATGTCCAAGAAATAGGCACCACTTTGGGAAGGTTTCTGCCTATCCTGTAGTGCATGCGTGCTAAGTCACTTCAGTAATGTCCAACTCTTTGCAACCTTATGGACTGTAGTCCGCCAGTCTCCTCTTTCCATGGGATTCTCCAGGTAAGAATACTGAAGGAACCATCTGCAAATAAAACCAAAGTTTTTCCTTTCTCTGTCACCAGATTATAGGAAACTCCTCATGAGTCCAAACTCTTCATGAGGGCAGGCTGGAGAGAGAAGACAAGGGGAAATTGTGCCACTTCCCTGTAATTTAACAGGTATCTCAATGCTTGTTCAAGTTCTGTTGGAGTACTCATGTGCATGCACATCTTAATAGTTTGGTGATTCATATAAGACCCTGTTCATGATGGGCAGCTCAGATAACATGATTACTTGGTGGTACATGTTTAAGTGTTCAGTCCTACAAAGGCTTAGTAGAAATTCAAGAGCTTTTTGAGAAAAAGGAAAGTAGTTATCCACAGAGTATGTCAAGGCCTTACTCCAAAATCCTACTGCAGAAAACTTTCTCTGTATCTGCCATTGACATTTCAAATGCCATATAGCTATACAATCTGCTGGATGATATTACCGAAGTGGACACCATCTCTATCAGGTATCAAGTGGGCCACACTCAAAAGTAGCAGCTTTTTTTGTTGTTGTTGTTTGCTTTTTGGTCTTGCAGTATGGGGGATCTTAGTTCTCTGTCCAGGGATGGAACCCATGTCTCCTGCAGTAGAAGCACAGAATCCTGGCAGATGGCAGCCAGGGAAGTTCCAGTATCAACTTTATTGAGTTACTTGGTAGATGGGCTGGAATCTTATACTCAAATGAGAAATATGTTGCCTCTAAAACCTCAAGAGTTCCACTAGACATCATGCCTTGTTTGGCTTTCAGGAGGAGCCAGATGCAACAACTTAACCTTCACCTTAGAAGAAATACTATGGCATGCCATATATCACTGGATTCTCAGAAGTTTCACTGAGGTGGAAGGCTCTTGAATTTTAGTGGATTTATTCCCCACTTTCTGAAAATCAAATATCTTACCACTGTGTTTAGAAGTGTCACTGCCTTTTATTCACGAGGTCATTCAGCATAATACCAATGAGGTGATGGGACAGAATGATGTCTTGTGGAAGGAAAAGAAAATTAAACTTTTGTGGACTGTATTATTACTGAGGTCTGATGAGCTGATATACTGTAAAGTAAAAAGTTTGAGAGCTAAGGAGAAAAGATACTACTGAAAGAGATTTAAAAAAAAAAGTTGAAGAATGTTAACACTTATAAAGGGCAGGGAAAATAAGGTTGAATTACTGAAGGGGAAGAGATGAGATAATAAAGAAACATAAGGAAACCTAAGAGAATGCTGCTTTATAAAATGTAGGAGTGTAAAAATATCAACAAAGAGGTATAAACAAGTACTTTGGTGTTTGAAGGGGGCTGTTAGTGGGAGAGTGGGGGATGGTGAGGTGTCTTGTGACCAGTAGAAGTTCTCAAAAAATTTGAGAGTTAATTGATGAAAAAAAAAAAAAACAAAGTTTTTAACACAAATAACGTAGATAGCATGTTAAAAAGCAGAGACATTACTTTGCCAGCAAAGTCCATCTAGTCAAACCTATGGTTTTTCCAGTAGTCATGTATAGATGTGACAGTTGGACTATAAAGAAAGCTGAGCATGGAAGAATTGATGCTTTTGAACTGTCATGATGGAGTAGGCTTTTGAGAGTCCCTTGGATGGCAAGAAGATCCAACCAGTCCATCCTAAAGGAGATAAATCCTGAGTGTTCATTGGAAGGACTAATGTTGAAGCTGAAACTCTAATACTTTGACCACCTGATGCAAAGAACTGACTCATTTGAAAAGACACTGATGATGGAAAAGATTAAAGGTGGGAGGAGAAGGGGACGACAGAGAATGAGATAGTTAGATTGCATCACCAACTCAATGGACATGAATTTGGGTAAACTCCAGGAGTTGGTGATGGACAGGCAAGCCTGGGGTGCTGCAGTCCACTGGGGTCCAAAGAGTCGGACACGACTGAGAGGCTGAATTGAGCTGAACTGAATCTTGATTTTAATTTCCAAGACTCTCAGTCTCTGATTTTTCAAGCAGATTATTTTTCTACTGTTTTAAAGATTTTATTTTACTATCTGTAGTTAGCCTTTTGAACCTTTCTGAATGTACTAATTGATACTTTTGTTAAGGTTAGTGTTCTTATGCTCCATTTTCTTTTTCTTTCTTGTTATGTTTATCTGTTCTGTTGTTTCAGTTATGATTTTCCATATCAGCATGTTTCTGTAGTTCTATGATAAAAATAAATATGTTTTTAATAGTTTGGAACATAATATTTTATATTAAAGCACATACATATGATTTTTATCTCCTTCATTAGAAAAATTACTCTGAAACTACATTTCAATGATATTACCTAAGGAATATTTTAGTTACCCAAAATCTGTGGAAGCAGCTCTTTGCAGGAAATGACCCTCAGCAGGAAACGCCTTTTCTTGTCACTTTAAGCAAAGATACACTATAACTCACTTAGATCAGGCACCCTCCTGGGCTACTCATCTCTAGCCCTAACACACCTTTTAAATCTTTTAATCACACAATACTTTGCCTAACTTATTGGTTATTTCTATAGATCAAAAGAGAAGAAATGAAAAAAAATTAATTAACAAATGATCAGATCTCTTCCCTAGCTTTCCCTTCAGAACAAACTATGCACAGAGAATAAGATAGGATCTAAAGAAAGATAACAAGAAGTCAACAAACCTGCATGCAGTGGGAAATGGTGATGACTCTGACTCCTTATCTTAATGATTAACTAAAGTGACATCTCTTTCTCCCTTTAAAAAATTTTAATGGCTGAGTAGAATCTTTGGAGATGATTTTTTGGGGACACCGAGTCCACCAACTCCTCAGATTAGCAGCATTATGATTAAAAGCAGCTTTTCTTTTTCTCCAGTATTGATTTTCGAGCAGTGAGCAGCCAGCCCCGTGTTCTGTAACAACTGGAGTCTTAAGCTAAAGGGAGAAATAGAATTGTTTTGGTTCACACATCAGCTGAAAACAAAACAAAAAAATCTTAACTCCTTTAAAAATATCAGTGACTCAAGAGCAATCCTAATTTTTACCTTTGCTTTCTCTCAAATCATTATTATTTCAAATAATCATTTCTCAATATATTTATTACAGGAATTTCCTTTGTTTCCCTGACTCAGTCATTCTCCTCTGTTTTCCCTTTACAGATCAAATTAATCTTATTGTTAGGCTCTGAAACATTTGCCTCCTCTGTTTTTACTTCATAAAGCCCAGTCTTAACTGGGGCTAGAATGAACTTTTAAGCATTGTAGGAGTTAGAAATGTGTTTTTGTCCCAAATCCCCAAAGCAATCTTTGTCCATATGTAGTCAGATTAAGTAACTGTTAATTCTTTCCACTTTAAAATGTTTCTTTGGATTGTATCCCACAGAGAACCACCTGCATTAATTATTAATAATCATTATTTGAAAAACAACAAAAAATACTGGAGAAAGGCCTGTGGTCAAGTACTTTTAGTAATTTCTATAACCTTAAAAATGCTAATGTAGATTGTACAGGCAGGGGATGCATTGTTCACATAGGATTTCCAAAATTTATAAGGCAAAGAAAGTAGTTTCATTTCTTTTCATCCCTTAGCAAATGGGGACAAGTGGTGGTCTTCAAATCTTTTTGTTCTGCTACTTCCTAATTTTTTCATAGGTAATGTATTTCCTTTCACAAAGGAAGTTTACACCTAAAAGGTTTCAACAATAATTATTTGCAAGGAAAAAAAAAAATCCACACCATCAAAGCTGACACTGAAAAATAAAAAGGTGTTATATCACTTTTAAAAATTCATGTCATAGAGTCTGAATATCATAGTGATTTTCTACTTATACATTTAAAATATACACAAATAGACCTATCTTCATTAACTGTTAGAAATTTTAAATATCTTGATGTCTTTGAATTTTTACTTCTGTTCTACTTTCCACACAGAATTTTATCCTAATATCATGTGTCATGCCTAAAACTCTTTTATCTTAATACATACAGAATGAGTGCACTCACATTCTCAGAAAACTGAAATGGTTCTTCATTGCCTAATGAAGAAATATATATTTTTAGTTTAAAATTAATAATTCTAGGATTGTCTTTCAGTATTTCCATCTTGGTTCCATGATACTTTTATTTATTTCACACACTAGCCCAACTACAGTTTTCAATGAGTGAATTTCCTTGTGTTTTTGTTACGATATCTGCCTATGAAATCTGTTCCATTTCCCCCTGAAAGTCTAGACCTATTCTTTTACAATATTCATTTTATTTCTGATTGCTGAAATTCTGTCTGCTTTCAAAATTCCACTCAGATAATTTAATATAGTCACAAAAACTTCCTTAGTCACACTGTAAAATTTGACTGTGAGGAGTCTCATGACACATTACATTTTTCTGCACTTTATCTACATATATTTGTGTCTTATCAGTTCTACCTGACAATTACGTTTTGTGAAGACATAACACTTAGGCCAGTCAACTTTATATCAATCATAATAGGAGCATCATTATTTTATGTAGTTAAATTAATAAGAATTCCTAATAAGAAGAATTTCCTAATAAGATATAGGAAAATAAGTTTTTGACCTTGAGTTCTTAACAGAGGAGAAATATTTTATCAATGAGATGTTGCCACAATAACGCTAACTTTAAATAGCAACTAAATATCCCAAAATTATCACAACCTATATTTATTTTTCTCCCTCCTCAGTGTGTGCATTAGTTGGGGTTAGATAATCTAGGCTTGATCCAGAATCTTGGCTCCAGGCTGCACATCAGATTTTTATGTGCTTCATGTGTCTTACTTGAGATCTGGGCTGAAAGGCAAGGAGTAATCCAGGGTATGTCTTCTCATGGTGATGACAGAGCATGAGAGGGCAAACCCAGCCACACAAGCACATCCCAAGATTCTGCTTGTGTTATGTCTTGCTAATGCACTATTGAACAAATTAAGTTACCTGGACTCATAAAGTAAAAGTACTGAGGAATAACACCACCACTTGGCAAGGCTGTGAAAGTATAATGTTACAATGGAGTAATAATTTTGGACAATAACTCAATCCATCATGGCCATGCCAATAATTGTCTGAGAAGTGATATAAGGAAGATAGAAAAACAAAAATAACTTGTACTAGGAAAAAGCTCTTCATAGACAAGATGACTTTAGGATTGACTTTTTAGGGTAAGTGATTTGCTAGATATTGTAGGGAGAGGAGCACATTGTAGGAACAAAGGTAACTATTCACATGCACAGAATGCAGCATTGGGATGAGACACATGGAGAAATACTTGGTCTTGAAGGCTGGATGATGCAGTATTTGTGGAAAGGGCTGGAACCAGAGATACACTCTATTTATTGCGAATTTAATAGACACTTCCTTCTTTGACAAGACATTTGACATTTATTTTGTAGATAATAGACTAACAGAATGAATTTAACTTCACTGTTAATGTTTTAAGAATATTATATTGTTGAGCTATATTATTTACTTTAGAAATAAATGGTTAGTCCCTCCTTTCCTCCTTCTCAGCCTCCTTCTCTCTCTTTCTTCCATCTCCCCTCCCTTCTTCCTTTCCTTCCACTTGAAAAGGCAATTTCCCTAAAATAATGATGATGTTTCTTTAAGAGATAAGAAAATGTTGTGGAGTGAAAAATTATTTAGATAGAAATTGCAGCAAACTGTAAGATGTAGGAAAGAAAACAGATGCTTGCTGAAGCCACAGAGGCAGACTTGGCTCAACACGTCACATCGAGTCTGGCAGTTTATTTGCCTTTGGAACTACTCCAGGCTGGGCTAGCATGAGCATTATGGAGCCCATGTTCAGGTAACAGGGCTGTTTGAGTGATTCTGCTACAGTGGGGCTCACAGGGCTGCAGCCCCAGGCTTGTGGAAATGGAACAGCAAAGGCTGCTGGCTTCAGCTCAATCCTCTACTGCCACATGTGTGCTGGCAGTGGCCAACACACAGTCTAGGAAAGAATGGCAAGCTCTTTCCTTCCTGGCTGCAAGGTCTAGGACTGCACTTGAGGAATAAGAGGGAGGGAGATGGGCCCTGGATGAGACTGGGTACCAGAGTCTTAGGGAACAAGACTCATTATCTCCTCATATTACAAAACTTTCCTTTGTGAACAAATTGAGGAACTCTTTGATCTAAGGTAAAGGAAAGGAGAAGTGTTACAGGTTGGTTCTGATTTATCCCTGGAAGGAAAACATCCTGGAGTTTCGGATGAATTCACACTGTAAACAGACTTTGAGATTATTCAAATATTTCCATCAGAACAGAAAGGACTGTTTTAGAAGTGAAAAGTGCAGGCTCTTCCCTGGTTCATTAACTCTAAATGGGTATCTATGTCATGTGCAGAATGGATAACAGAAAAAGTATCACAGACAGCTTCAGTCATTTGGAAATATCAAGTAGCCTGGGCTTGGGAACTATAGGATAAAAATCAAATTCCTTTAAAAAAGTTTTGGTTTCTAAATTGAATTTATCTTTTGAATAGATTAGCTTAACTTAACCCTATAAAACAAACATGCGTAATTATAGCAACTGTTTGTTCTTGAAATTACTCTTTCAGGAAAGTTCTAGTTTCAAACTTTCTGTTTTGTTATCACACATGTCAAATAATATGTTCTGATTTTGAAGTCAGAAGAATATGTTGGTTTTACTAAATTAATAAGTCCAACTTTTGAAAAGAATATAGAACCTTCGTATAATGCAGACAAAACAAATGGTCCTGTGCTTATAGGGTTTCAAGAAATAAAGAACTTTGAGTAACAATTCATCACTACAGAATGGCCCATAGTAAAAAGTGGCATATATCCAGTCAATTAAAATGGACTCAACTCACATCCTAATATATATACTTGAGAGTGATTTCTTATTTGCTTATTTGATTTTTCTAGATGTCAAGTAGCATTCCATCATTGGAGTAAAGGTTAAGAAAAGTGTTTCAAAGGGCTACTGATGGACAATGCTGGAGCCTGAAAGTTCTCACTGAACCATGACAGTTTGACATGAGAAGGTGAGTCTGCCATATCGTGATGACTACTGCTGATTTGTGTATGGCCACCAGGTATACTTGACCTTGTGCAATCATGCTTTAATTAAGACAATAGGAGTGAAAATAATGCAATAAATAATTTTTATTTGCTTAATGGTAGCAGTTAAAGAATATGTGCTATGAATTCAATCAGCCTGGACTAGAGTACAGATCCTGTCAAATACCTACCATTAAATCTTTGACACTCAAATTCTTCATATCTAAAATAAGGCTAATACTAGAGAGTTTTGCCATAAGAACTAAACTGCCCCCTTGCAAGTGTCTTTTAGACCCCAACTAAATAATCAATTAATAAAAAATATTTTATGTGACATAAAATATTATACAAAAAACAAAAGATCCTAATGGAATTCTGGTACTATTTTCTAACAGAAGCAGAATAAGCAGACATAAAAAAATCAGTGAAAATAAGACTAAGGTAACAAATATACTAGAAAAAATTTCATGAAGTTAGCAGGTTATCTTAACATTGCAGCTAATGCATTGGTGCCACATTATAAAGCATAATTTGTCACTTACAGTTTATGCAATAATGATGTAGTTCTTTGCTTTTTTCTGGGAATTGCTTTCTTTTTTTTTTTAAGTTGGAGTATACTTTATTTACAATATTGTGTTAGTTTCAGGTATACAGCAGTGTTTCAGTTATATGTGTGTGTATATATACATATACATACATATATACATATATACATAAATATATATCAGATTCTTTCTCCTTATGTGTTATTATAAAATACTGAGTATAGTTCCCTGTGCTAGATAGAAAATCCTTATTGGTCATCTATTTTATATATAATAATGTGTATATGTGATTTACAGTGCTGGCTCAGAGGTTAAAGCATCTGCCTCTAATGTGGGAGACCCAAGTTGGATCCTTGGGTCAGGAAGATCCCTTGGAGAAGGAAATGGTAACCCACTCCAGTATTCTTGCTTGGAGAATCCGATGGACAGAGGAGCCTGGCGGGCTACAGTCCACGGGGTCACAAAGAGTCAGACAAGACTGAGTGACTTCACTTCACTTCAATGTGTATATGTTGATCCCAAACTCCTTAATGTATCCCCCTTTTCCTCTTTGGTAACCATAAGTATGCTATCTCTGTCCGCTCGTTTATTTGCTTTGTAAGTAAGTTCATCTGTATCTTTTTTTAAAGCTCCACATATATGTGATATTGATATTTGTCTTTATCTGGCTTACTTCACTTTGTATGTTAATCTCCAAATCCATCTATGTTGTTACAAATGGCATTATTTCATTCTATTTTTATAGCTGAGTAATGTTTTATTGTGTATATGTGCCACATCTTCGTTATCCATTCATGTGTCAAGACACGCTTCCATGTCTTGGCTATTATAAATAGTGCTGCAGTGAACAAATTTTGTAGAAGTATTGTATCATGAGTCAACAAGTTAAAGTACTTTAAATGAGAAAAATATTACAAATCGAAACTTTCTCAAAAGAAAAAAGGAAGAAAACAGGAGACATCTTAATATCTGTTTAGAAAGTAGGATTTCAGCTAGGCATTGAAGAAATAAAAGCTGTCAATGGCAATAGAAAGAGAAGGAACTGGCAGTCCATAAGTTGTAGATCAGTACTTCTCAGTCTTTGAATGTGTAAATGTTTTTGACCCCAGAGGATTTTGGCAATGTTGGAGATTTTTTTGTCCTCATAACTGGTGAGAAGTAATAACTGACACTTCCTGGGTCAAGGCCATGGATGTTAATAAACATTCTGCAATGCAGAAAACAACCCTCCTCAAAGCAAAATTATCCATGCCCCAATGTTAATACTGGTGAGGTTGAGAAAACGTGCTACAGACAGATGAACCACTCGCATCAAAGACACAGAAGTTCAGCCAGAAAATATTGGTGGATTACAAATGCAAGAATGGGGAACAGAGACTTCTGTGTGCGATGAGAAGAGAAATTTACTTGTCAAGAAGTGATAAATTTTGCTTGGCAATGAGAGACAATCATCATGAATATAATCATGTGGGTATAATTTAGCAAGTCACTCTTATGCAATTGTTTATAGCAGAGTAAATATAAAGATACAAAATAAATTTAAGTTGATTCATGGCATCTCTGTAACATTTTGTCACTCACAGTGGATCTCAAACAGTCTTTCTCATCACCCCCATTTCCAGTAAGATTTCATTATTCATTCAGAGTAGGGCACATGAAGGGCTGTAGTTGTATATCCTCTTGGGTTAGACACAGTGGCATTGTTATTTGTTTTATCCAATGGAATGGGAGCACAGTGAGGTGTGCCTGCATGTAAGTGCTGTTATACAATTTACCATGCACCCTCTCTCTCTCTTTTTTTTTTCCATGTGGCATAGATAGGTATGCTTTCTCGATATTTCAGGTATGAGAGAGTGGAGCTTCCTAACACAGGAGCATGACTCATTCTATCTCCAGACCAAAAAATATATAGGCTATGATATCATTTACCCCTCTGTCTGGATTTGTTGCCACACATTTAAAATTAAGAATTTAAGGTAAATTGTTTTTCATATCTTCTTTGGTGCCAACATTCTAAAATGACTATTAACAATGAGAAGTTGATCCTTTTTCCAACTTTCTACTGGAACACTTGGCTTTACATAGACACAATATTGGACTAGAGATGAAATACCCAAATAATCAAATAATTTAGAGCATTAGTCTCAGAATACACGTATATTTCCTTGAGATACTGCTGTATTGCAAGTAGGCACATATCATTAGAAAAATAAGAAGATGCAACAGAGCCAAGAAAAACTGAAGTGTTTAGTACTGATTTAACTAATCTTGTGTTATGCAGTTAACTGAAGAGCACATGGATGATTCTTCCACATATGAAGAAAATAAGTTCCAGGTAGGCTAGAGGATTCAATCAGGATTTTCCAATTTGTGAAGAATGAATCATAATGTGTATCCTGGCTCCTGAGTGCCAAAGAGCCTTGATTACTTCACAGAATGGTTTGTGTTACTGTAGTAAGTATCTCACCTCAGATTTATTTGTTTTCATTATCTTTTATGCATGTTCATCCTCCTTTCATTTTACTGTACACTCCAGAATGAAAAGACCAGGACTGAATTTTCTCTTATCTTGTATTTTTATTAATAGTAACAGTGGCAGTAAGTAGTATCATCATCATCATTATTAATAAACTATTTATTTTGAGATAACTGTAGGTTTCATATAATTGTCTAAATAATACAGAGAGATCACATACTCCTTTTAAGAAATTTACCCAGTGACAATTTTTTTTTAAATTAGAACATAGTTGTTTTACAGTTCTGTGTTAACTTCTGCTGTATAAGAATAAGCTATATGTATACAAGAGACACAAAAACATGTGTCCTGTTTCTGGGTTGAGAAGATCCCCTGGGGGAGGAAATGGCAACTCACTCCAGTATTCTTGCCTGAAAAATTCCATGGACAGAGTAGCCTGGAGGGCTATAGTCAATGGGGTCGCAAAGAGTCAGACACAACTGAGCGACTAAGCACAGCGGAGTAGAGCACACACATATATCAGTCCCCTCTCAGACCTCCCTCTAAGTCATCACAAAGCACCTAGCTGAGCTGAGCTCCTTGTGTTATACAGCAGCTTCCCACTAGTTGTTTTATTCATGATAGTGTACATATATCAATCCCAATCTCCAGTTCATCCTGCCCTCCTCCCTCTCATTGTCCACATGTCCCTTTTCTACATCTACATCTCTATTCCTATCCTGCAAATAGGTTCATCTCTACCATTTTTCTAGGATCTATATACATGCATTACTATATGATACTTGGTCTTTCTAACAATGCATTCTTTATGACAGATTCTAAGTCCATCCATATCTCTATAAATGACCCAGTCCTATTCTTACTTGTGACTAATATTTCACTATACATATGTACCACATTTTCCTTATCCATTCATCTGTCAATGGAAATTTAGGTTTCTTCCATGTCCTGACTATTGTAAATAATGTTGCAGTCAGAATAGAAAATTGTTTCACAACCAGAAGACTCCTTCACAGCCCTTTATAGCCATACCCACTTTCCTTTCCTGACTGCTCTCTTAACTGCTGACAATCACCAATTTCTTCTTCTTTTTCACTATTTGATAAGTTTACAATGCTATATAAATGAATCATATGAGATGTGCATTTTTGGATTGACTTGTTTCACTTGCATAATTCCTTGGATATTTCATCAAGTTATTAAGTGACTTTTTTCTATTTTTGAGTATTATTCATTTTATGAAGGTTGAAGTTTTTGAAATTTCTTTAACTGAAGACCATCTGAACTGTTTCATGTATTTGTGTTATGAATAAGCCTGCTGTGAACATTTGTGCAGAGGTTTGCAAATGAACAGAAAACAAATTTTTATTTCTGTGAAATAAATGACCATATTTTCTATTTCATGTGTTAACTGTATATTAGTTTTATAAGATAATGTATCTGAGAGGTTGTACCATTTCACATTTCCATCAATAATGTGTTAATGAAACAATTTCTATACATAATCATCAACATTTGATATTATAATTATTTTTCATTTTAGCAAATGTGATAACTTTGAAGTGATATCTCATGATTATTATAATTTCCATTTCTCTAATGACTAATATTTTCAAACATATTTTCATATGCTTATTTGCCAGTGAAATGATCACATATTTTACCCATTTTTCTAATGAAATAGTTTTTTAATTGTCTTGATTTTTTATGTTTTCTAGATATTAGTCCTTGATTGGGCATGTGGTTTGCAAATCTTTTCTCCTCATCTGTAGTCTTTTTTTTTTACTTTTTATTTTAACAAGATCTTTCACCAAGCAAAAGGTTTTAATTTAGATTAAGTCTAATTTAATAGCTCATGCTTTTGCTGTCAAATTTAAGAAATATTTTTTTTATTTTTCTAAAATTTCATAATTTCCCATTTTACATTTAAGTCCATAATCTGACTCTAGTTAACTTTCACACAGGTAAGATGTTCAACTTGAGGTTTATTTGTTGAAATGACTGTACTTCCATTGTGAAGTGGCTGTACTTCCATGCTGCATTGCTTTTCCATATTTGTCAAAAGTCACTTGTTCTAAAATTAGTGGTAATAATTACAAACTGTGAATAGAGTAAAATCACTTAATTATAAACTTTAAAGGATGAATTTATGGTACATAAATTATATTTCTGTTAAGCTATTACGCAAAGTTCATATAAAAATTCACTGTGTGAATTATTGTGGGTGTGTGTCTGAGTTCTTTATTCTGTTACATTAATTTATGTGTACTTATCTCTGCAAGTATCAGACTGCCTTGATTACTGAAGCAATAAAATAAGGCTTAATTCTACACGGAGTAAATCTTTTCACTTTATTCTTATTTTTAAAAGTGGCTTTATTTTTCCCATAAATTTTAGAATAGGTATCTCATTGTGGTCTTGATTTGCATTTCTCTGACAATGAGTGACGTTGAGCATCTTTTCATGTGTTTGTTAGCCATCCGTATGTCTTCTTTGGAGAAATGTCTATTTAGTTCTTTGGCCCATTTTTTGATTGGGTCGTTTATTTTTCTGGAATTGAGCTGTATAAGTTGCTTGTATATTTTTGAGATTAGTTGTTTGTCAGTTGCTTCATTTGCTATTATTTTCTCCCATTCAGAGGGTTGTCTTTTCACCTTGCTTATAGTTTCCTTTGTTGTGCAGAAGCTTTTAATTTTAATTAGATCCCATTTGTTTATATTTGCTTTTATTTCCAGTATTCTGGGAGGCGGATCATTGAGGATCCTGCTGTGATTTATGTCGGAGAGTGTTTTGCCTATGTTCTCCTCTAGGAGTTTTATAGTTTCTGGTCTTAC
>SJYX01007995.1:11923-116659 GCA_006410675.1 Oreotragus oreotragus | reverse complement strand
GAGATTATTGATATTACTCTTGGCAATCTTGGATCCCACTTATGCTTCATCCACCCTGGCATTTCACACGATTTTTCTGCATATAAGTTAAATAATAAGAATGACAATTTACAGCCTTGATGTACTCCTTTCCTTATTTGGAACCAGTCTATTTTTCCATGTCCAGTACTAACTGTTGCTTCTTGACTGGCATAGAGGTTTCTCAGGAGTCAAGTAAGGGGGTCTGGTATTTCCATGTTTTTAAGAATTTTCCAGTTTTTTGTGATCCACACAGTCAAAGACACTGGTATGGTCAATAAAGCAGAAATATGTTTTTCTGTAACTCTCTTGCTTTTTTTCTATGATCCAACAGATGTTGGAAATTTAATCTCTGGTTCCTCTGCATTTTCTAAATCCAGCTTGAGTATCTGGAAGTTCACAGTTCACTTACTGTTGAAGCCTGGCTTGGAGAATTTTGAACATTACTTTGCTAGCATGTAAGATGAGTGCAGTTGTGTGATAGTTTGAACATTCTTTGACACTGCTTTTCTTTGCAATTGAAATGAAAACTGACCTTTTCCAGCCCTATGGCCACTGTTGAGTTTCCCAAATTTACTGGCATATTGAGAACAGCACTTTTAGGATTTTAAAATAGCTCCACTGGAATTCCATTTGATATAGTTAGAGGAATCACTTCCAATTTGCTATTAGTGATGCTTCCTAAGGCCCACTTGACTTTGCATTCCTTGATGTCTGGCTCTAGGTGAGTGATCATACCATCGTGGTTATCTGTATAGTTTTTTTGTGTATTCTTGCCACTTCTTAATATCTTCTGTTTCTATTAAGTCCATACCATTTCTATCCTTTATTGTGCCCATCTTTGTATAAAATATTTATTTGATATCTCTAATTTTCTTGAAGAGATATCTAGTATTTCCCATTCTATTTTTTTCCTCTATTTCTTTGCATTGATCACTGAGAAAGGATTTCTTATCTCTCCTTGTTCTTTGGAACTCTGCATTCATATGGGTATATCTTTCCTTTTTTCCTTTGCCTCCTGCTTCTCTTCTTTTCTCGGCTATTTTAAGGACTCCTCAGATAACCATTTTACCTTTTTGCAGTTCTTTTTCTTGGGGATGGTCTTGATTACTGTCTACTGTATAATGTCACAAAATTCTGTCCATAGTTCTTCAGGTTCTCTGTCTATGAGATCTAATCTCTTGAATCTATTTGTCACTTCCACTGTATAATTGTAAAGGGTTTGATTTAGGTCATAACTGAATGGTCTAGAGGTTTTCCCTACTTTCTTCAATTCAAGTCTGAATTTTGCAAAAAGGAGTTCATGATGTAAGCACAGTCAGCTCCCAGTCTTGTTTTTTCTANTGGGTATATCTTTCCTTTTTTCCTTTGCCTCCTGCTTCTCTTCTTTTCTCGGCTATTTTAAGGACTCCTCAGATAACCATTTTACCTTTTTGCAGTTCTTTTTCTTGGGGATGGTCTTGATTACTGTCTACTGTATAATGTCACAAAATTCTGTCCATAGTTCTTCAGGTTCTCTGTCTATGAGATCTAATCTCTTGAATCTATTTGTCACTTCCACTGTATAATTGTAAAGGGTTTGATTTAGGTCATAACTGAATGGTCTAGAGGTTTTCCCTACTTTCTTCAATTCAAGTCTGAATTTTGCAAAAAGGAGTTCATGATGTAAGCACAGTCAGCTCCCAGTCTTGTTTTTTCTAACTGTATAGAGCTTCTCCACCTTTGGTTGAAAAGAATATAATCAATATGATTTCAGTATTGATCATCTGGTGATGTCCATGTGTAGAGTATTATCTTGTGTTATTGGAAGAGGGTCTTTGCTATGACCAGTGCGTTCTCTTGGCATAACTCTGCTAGATTTTCCCCTGCTTCATTTTGTACTCCAAGGCCAAGTTTGCCTTTGACTCCAGGCATTTCTTGACTTCCTACTTTTGCATTCCAGTCCCCTATAATGAACAGGACATTTTTGGGGGATATCATTTCTAGAAAGTCTTCATAGAACCATTCGACTTCAACTTATTCACCATTACTGGTTTGGGTATAGACTTGGATTATTGACATATTGAATGGTTTTCCTTGGAAACAGAGATCATTCTGTTGTTTTTGAGATTGCACCCAAGTACTGCATTTTGGACTATTTTGTTGACTGTGAGGAATACTCCATTTCTTCTAAGAGATTTTTGTCTACAGTAGTGGACATAGTGGTCATCTGAATTAAATTCACCCATTCCAGGCTATTTTAGTTCACTGATTCCTAAAATGTCAATGTTCACTCTTCCCATCTCCTCTTTGACCACTTACAATTTACCTTGATTCAAACTATGGAAAATTCTGAAACAGATGGGAATACCAGACCACCTAACCTGCCTCTTGAGAAATCTGTATAACACAGTTTTATTCTTTCTTTTTGTAAATATGGTCTATCACAATGATTGATTTGTGCATATTTAAAAATCAGTGCATCCCTGGATAAATTCCACTTGATCATGGTTTATTATCCTTTTAATGTATTGTTGGATTCTTTCTGCTATTATTTTGTTGAGGGTTTTTACATCTAGGTGCCTCAGTAATATTGGTATGTCATTTTCTTTTTGTGTGTGATATCTTTGTCTGGTTTTGGTACCAGGATGATGATTATCTAATAGATTGAGGATGGGTGTATTCCTCTCTCTGCAACTTCTGGGAAAAATCTGAGGAGAATAGGTGTTAATGCTTTTCTAAATGTTTGATAGAATTCACCTGCAAAGTCATCTGATTCAGGAATTCTATTTACTGGAATGTTTTTATTCAGTTTCAGTTTCATTACTTGTGATTCATCTGCCCATAGTTTCTATTTATTCCAGTTTCACTCTTGGAAAGTTGTACTTTTCTAAGAATTTGTCCATTTTTTTCCAGGTCGTTCATTTTGTTTTTATATAGTTGCTTATAGTAGTCTCTTATGGTCTTTGTATTATTGTGGTGTTCATTGTAACTAATTTTTTTTTCTAATTTTGTTTATTTGATCTTCCACCTTTTCTTCTTGATGAATCTAACTAAAGAGTTATCCATTTTATCTTCTCAAAGAACAAGATTTTAGTTTCATTGATCTTAGCTACCATTTTCTTTGCTTCTATTTCATTTATTTCTACTGATATTTATAATTTCTTTCCTTCTACTAACATTGGGGTTGTTTTGTTCTTTCTCTAGTTGATTTTAGTGTAATATTAGGTTGCTTTTTTTGTTGGCTTGTTTCTTGGGATAGGATTGTATTGCTATAAACTTCCCTCTTAGAACTGGTTGTTCTGCATGAACAGGTTGTTCTGCATGTCCTAGTTTTCGGTTGTCCTATTTTTATTGTCATTTGTTTCTAGATGTTTTTTTTTATTTCCCCTTTGATTTCTTCAGTGATCTCTTGGCTATTTAGTAGCATATCATTTAGCCTCTGCGTGTGTATTTATCACAGTCTTTTTTCCTGTAATTAATTATTAATCTCATAGAGTTGTGATCAGAGAAGATGCCTGATACAATTTCAGTTTTCTAAAACTTATCAAGGTTTGATTTGTGACCCAAGATGTCCTCTATCCTGGAGAATATTACATATGCACTTGAGAAGAAATTGTGTTCTGTGCTTTTGTAATGAATGTGCTATAAATATCAATTAAGTCTATCTAGTCTAATGTATCATTTAAGGTTTGTGTTTTCTTATTAATTTTCTGTGTGAATGACCTGCCCATTGGTGTAAGTCAGGTGTTAAAGTCTCCTACTATTATTGTGTTACTGTTGATTTCTCTTTTTATGGCTGTTATCATTTGCGTTATGTATTGAGGTCCTCCCATGTTAGGTGCATGAATATTTAAATTGATACATCTTCTTCAGTTGATCCCTTGATCATCATGTAGTGTCCTTATTTGTTTCTTATAATAGTCTTTATTTTAAAATCTAATTTGTTTGATGTGAGTATTGCTATTCCAACTTTCTTTTTATTTTCATTTGAATGGAATATCTTTTCTCATCTGCTCACTTTTAATCTGTATGTACATCTAGATCTGAAATGGGCCTTTTATAGACAGCATATATACAGATCTTATGTTTGCATCCATTCAGCTGGTCTGTGTCTTTTGGTTGGAGCATTTAATCCATTTACACTTAGGTAATTATCACTGCACATCCTATTGCCATTTTCTTAATTGTTTTAGGCTTTCTTTTTAGGTATTTGTTCTTCTCTTCTGTTTCCTGCCTATAGAAGTTACTTTAGCGTTTGTTGTAAAGCTAGTTTGGTGGTGCTGAATTCTTGAGTCTTCTCTAACACCGCAGTTCAAAAGCAATTCCTCGGTGCTCAGCTTTCTTTATAGTTCAAGTCTCACATATATACGTGACTACTGGAAAAAAAAACAAAAAACAAAAACATAGCTTTGAGTAAATGGACCTTTGTCAGCAAAGTAATGTCTCTGCTTTTTAATATGCTATCTAGGTTTGTCACAGCTTTTCTTCCAAAGAGCAAACTTTTTTTTTTTTTAATTTCATGGCTGCAGGCCCCATTTGCAGTGATTTTGGAGCCCCCAAAATGAAGTTTGTCACTGTTTCCATCATTTCCCCACTGATTTGCCATGAAATGATGAGACTGGATGTCGTGATCTGAGTGTTGAGTTTAAGACAACTTTTTTTACTCTCCTCTTTCAATTTCATCAAGAGGCTCTTTAGTTCTTCAATTTCTGCTATAAGGGTGGTGTCATCTGCGTATTCGAGATTATTGATATTACTCTTGGCAATCTTGGATCCCACTTATGCTTCATCCACCCTGGCATTTCACACGATTTTTCTGCATATAAGTTAAATAATAAGAATGACAATTTACAGCCTTGATGTACTCCTTTCCTTATTTGGAACCAGTCTATTTTTCCATGTCCAGTACTAACTGTTGCTTCTTGACTGGCATAGAGGTTTCTCAGGAGTCAAGTAAGGGGGTCTGGTATTTCCATGTTTTTAAGAATTTTCCAGTTTTTTGTGATCCACACAGTCAAAGACACTGGTATGGTCAATAAAGCAGAAATATGTTTTTCTGTAACTCTCTTGCTTTTTTTCTATGATCCAACAGATGTTGGAAATTTAATCTCTGGTTCCTCTGCATTTTCTAAATCCAGCTTGAGTATCTGGAAGTTCACAGTTCACTTACTGTTGAAGCCTGGCTTGGAGAATTTTGAACATTACTTTGCTAGCATGTAAGATGAGTGCAGTTGTGTGATAGTTTGAACATTCTTTGACACTGCTTTTCTTTGCAATTGAAATGAAAACTGACCTTTTCCAGCCCTATGGCCACTGTTGAGTTTCCCAAATTTACTGGCATATTGAGAACAGCACTTTTAGGATTTTAAAATAGCTCCACTGGAATTCCATTTGATATAGTTAGAGGAATCACTTCCAATTTGCTATTAGTGATGCTTCCTAAGGCCCACTTGACTTTGCATTCCTTGATGTCTGGCTCTAGGTGAGTGATCATACCATCGTGGTTATCTGTATAGTTTTTTTGTGTATTCTTGCCACTTCTTAATATCTTCTGTTTCTATTAAGTCCATACCATTTCTATCCTTTATTGTGCCCATCTTTGTATAAAATATTTATTTGATATCTCTAATTTTCTTGAAGAGATATCTAGTATTTCCCATTCTATTTTTTTCCTCTATTTCTTTGCATTGATCACTGAGAAAGGATTTCTTATCTCTCCTTGTTCTTTGGAACTCTGCATTCATATGGGTATATCTTTCCTTTTTTCCTTTGCCTCCTGCTTCTCTTCTTTTCTCGGCTATTTTAAGGACTCCTCAGATAACCATTTTACCTTTTTGCAGTTCTTTTTCTTGGGGATGGTCTTGATTACTGTCTACTGTATAATGTCACAAAATTCTGTCCATAGTTCTTCAGGTTCTCTGTCTATGAGATCTAATCTCTTGAATCTATTTGTCACTTCCACTGTATAATTGTAAAGGGTTTGATTTAGGTCATAACTGAATGGTCTAGAGGTTTTCCCTACTTTCTTCAATTCAAGTCTGAATTTTGCAAAAAGGAGTTCATGATGTAAGCACAGTCAGCTCCCAGTCTTGTTTTTTCTAACTGTATAGAGCTTCTCCACCTTTGGTTGAAAAGAATATAATCAATATGCTTTCAGTATTGATCATCTGGTGATGTCCATGTGTAGAGTATTATCTTGTGTTATTGGAAGAGGGTCTTTGCTATGACCAGTGCGTTCTCTTGGCATAACTCTGCTAGATTTTTCTCTGCTTCATTTTGTACTCCAAGGCCAAGTTTGCCTTTGACTCCAGGCATTTCTTGACTTCCTACTTTTGCATTCCAGTCCCCTATAATGAACAGGACATTTTTGGGGGATATCATTTCTAGAAAGTCTTCATAGAACCATTCGACTTCAACTTATTCACCATTACTGGTTTGGGTATAGACTTGGATTATTGACATATTGAATGGTTTTCCTTGGAAACAGAGATCATTCTGTTGTTTTTGAGATTGCACCCAAGTACTGCATTTTGGACTATTTTGTTGACTGTGAGGAATACTCCATTTCTTCTAAGAGATTTTTGTCTACAGTAGTGGACATAGTGGTCATCTGAATTAAATTCACCCATTCCAGGCTATTTTAGTTCACTGATTCCTAAAATGTCAATGTTCACTCTTCCCATCTCCTCTTTGACCACTTACAATTTACCTTGATTCAAACTATGGAAAATTCTGAAACAGATGGGAATACCAGACCACCTAACCTGCCTCTTGAGAAATCTGTATGCAGGCCAGGAAGCAACAGTTAGAACTGAATATGGAACAACGGACTGGTTCAAAATAGGAAAAGGAGTATGTCAAGGCTGTATATTGTCATCCTGCTTATTTAACTTATATGCAGAGTGCATCATGAGAAACGCTGGACTGGAAGAAACACAAGCTGGAATCAAGCTTGCCGGGAGAAATATCAATAACCTCAGATATGCAGATGACACCACCCTTATGGCAGAAAATGAAGAGGAGCTAAAAAGCCTCTTGATGAAGGTGAAAGAGGAGAGTGAAAAAGTTGGCTTAAAGCTCAACATTCAGAAAATGAAGATCATGGCATCTGGTCCCATCACTTCATGGGAAATAGATGGGGAAACAGTGGAAACAGTGTCAGACTTTATTTTTGGGGGCTCCAAAATCACTGCAGATGGTGACTGCAGCCATGAAATTAAAAGACGCTTACTCCTTGGAAGAAAAGTTATGACCAACCTAGATAGCATATTCAAAAGCAGAGACATTACTTTGCTGACTAAGGTCCATCTAGTCAAGGCTATGGTTGGATGTGAGAGTTGGACTGTGAAGAAGGCTGAGCACTGAATAATTGATGCTTTTGGAACTGTGGTGTTGAAAACTCTTGAGATTCCCTTGGACTGCAAGAAGATCCAACCAGTCCATTCTGAAGGAGGTCAGCCCTTGGATTTCTTTGGAAGGAATGATGCTAAAGCTGAAACTCCAGTACTTCGGCCACCTCATGCGAAGAGTTGACTCATTGGAAAAGACTTTGATGCTGGGAGGGATTGGGGGCAGGAGGAGAAGGGGACAACAGAGGATGAGATGGCTGGATGGCATCACGGACTCGATGGACGCGAGTCTGAGTGAACTCCAGGAGTTGGTGATGGACAGGGAGGCCTGGCGTGCTGCAATTCATGAGGCCGCAAAGAGTCGGGCACGACTGAGCAACTGGACTGAACTGAACTCAACTGAACTGAACACTTTCCTGATGGTTCAGCTGGTAAAGAGTCTGCCTGCAATGCGGGAGACTCGGATTCAAGACCTGGGTTGGGAAAATCAGCTGGAGAAGGGAATGGCAATGTGCTCCAGTTTTCTTGTCTGGTAAATCTCTTGGATAGAGGAGCCTGGCAGGCTACAGTTCATGGGGTCACAAAGTCTGACACAACTGAGCAATTTCATTCTCCATCCCCTTGTGAAAGTGAAAAGTGAAAGTGAAGTCGCTCAGTCGTGTCCGACTCTTTGTGACCCCATGGAGTGTAACCTATCTGACTCCTCTGTCCATGGGATTTTCCAGGCAATAGCACTGGAGTGGATTGCCATTTCCTTCTCCAGTGGATCTTCCCAACGCAGGGATTGAACCCAGGTCTCCCGCATTGTAGACAGATGCTTTACTGTCTGAGTCACCAGGGAAGTCCTATGTGAGGTTCAGCAAATTTTGTTTCTCCCAGGTGGCTCAGTAGTAAAGAGTCTGCCTGCCAATGCAGGAGCCACAGGAGACGTGGATTTGCTCCCTGGGTTGGGAAGATCCTCTGCAGAAGGAAATGGCAACCCATTCTGGTATTCTTGCCTGGAGAATCCCGTGGGCAGAGGAGCCTAGTGGGTCCCTGTCCATGGGGTGGCAAAGAGTTAGACATGACTGATTGCACACAGTAACAGTACAGTAACAGTACAGACATAACATTTCATGTTACTATGCAATATTGATCTTATAGCATTGGACTTTACTTCCATCATCAGTCACATCCATAACTGGGTATTCTTTTTTACTTTGGATCTGACTCTTCATTCTTTTTGTTATTATTTATCCATTCTCCCCCAGTAGTATTTTGGGCACCTACTGACCCAGGGAATTCATCTTTCACTGTCATATCTTTTTGACTTTTCTTACTGTTCATGGGTTTTCAAGGCAAGAATACTGAAGTGGTTTGCCATTCCCTTCTCCAGTAGAACACATTTTGTCAGAAGTCTCCACCATGACCCATCCATCCGGGGTGGCCCTACATGGCATGGTTCATACTTTCATTGAGTTAGCCAATACTGTGGTCCATGTGATCAGCTTAGTTAGTTTTCTGTCATTGTAGTTTTTATTCTGTCTGCCCTCTGAATGATAATATAAGAGGCTTATGGAAGCTTTCTGATGGGAGCAACTGACACTGAGGGAAACTAGGTCTTGCTCTGATGGGCAGGGCCATGCTCAGTAAATCTTTACTCCAATTGATGTGTGGGGCTGTGTTCCTTTCTTGCCCTTTGACCTACAACCAAACTATGGTGGAATTAATGAAGATAATGGTGATTTCCTACAAAAGACCCTGTGCATGCACTGCCACACTAGGTGCCCCTAACCATGCGGCAGGACCCTGTTGACCCACACTACCGCTGAAGACTCCTGGGCTTTCATACCAAGTCTGGGTCTCTCTGTTTTGGGTCACTGTTCCTTTCTCCTGGGTCCTGGTGTGCACAGGTTTTGTTTCTGCCCTCCAAGAGTCTTTTTCCCCAGTCCTGTGTAAGTTCTGTAATCAAATCCTGCTGACCTCCAAAGTCAATCTCCCTGGGGGGTTTCTTAGTCCCTTTGCCAGATCCAGGTTGGGAAATCTTTTGCCTATCCTAGAACTTTCTTAACAGTGCAAGAATTTATTTGGTATAATTGTTATGCAGTTTGTGAGTCCTTTGCTCCATGACTCAGTGGTGGGCTTAATGGTGACCTCCTCCAACAGAGCTTATACCACACCCAGGTTTGCCACACCCAGAGCCCCTGCCCCTGTGGTAGGCCACTGCTGAATGATACCTCTGTAAGAGACACTCAAACATTCAAAGGCAGGTCTGGTTTAGTCTCTGTGGGGTCTCCCTGTGTGCACAAGTTTTTGTTTGAGCCCTCTGAACGTCTCTGGTGGGTATGGAGTTTGATTCTAAATGCAATTTTGCCCCTCTTATCATCTTGCCTGGGCTTCTCCTTTGCCCTTGGATGTGGGGTATATTTTTTTGGTGGTATCCAACGTTCTCCTACTGATGGTTGTTTAGCAGCAAGTTGTAATTTTGGAGTTCTCACAGGAGAAGATGAACATATGTTCTATTCCACCATGTCCACCAAGGACAAAAATCTTTCCTTGAAGATGTGATTAAAATGCATCTTCCTGGCCAAACTGGAATTAAGCTTGTTTATCTGTACATTCTCTTTGTTGGCAATTGCATTCCACCACTCAGTCCATCTTGATGTGATGATGACAGTGTGTCTCATCATTCTTTCTCATTAAAAAAGATGTGAGATATTCTCTATGAATAGGACTATCCACAGTTTCAATCTTCCAAACAAATATAATTTTCCTTGGTAGGAATTATTCCAGTAACTCCTTCTCTGGGTGAGCACTGCAGCTGCAAGTCCTCCGAGATGCTGGAGACACATGTCTCAGGATGGCCTCTCTGCCAGCCAAGCACTGAACCATGACCTGCTGGAGCAGCTCTAGGAGCTGAAGTGGGTCAAGACTGCAGGCAGGTCATCACACTGACTGTGGGCACAAACAGGCAGCCACGGTAAGAGTGTCCAAACCAGTGGCCTGAGCACTCTTTCTACTGGAGTATCAGATGTGTGGTACACACAGGATATACTGCCTCTCGTGATGCTTGGAGAGCATCCTCTCTGTGCATAAAGGGCCCTAGGGTTGCATTTCATGGCTCAGCACAGAGAATGCCAAACCCAAGAGGCCTCAAAACTCTTTAATTTAGACACAAGTTATACTTGAGCAAATCCACAAAACAAAGCCAAGCTCAGGATCTTAGATCACCTTTATTATCACTACCCTGAATTCTTTTTCAGGTAGAGTGCTTATTTTCTCTTCACTTATTTGGTCTTGTGGGGTTTACCTTACTTCTGTATCTGCAACTTATTTTTCTGTTATTTCATTTTGTTTAACTTAATGTGTTTTTGGTCTCCTTTCCATAGTCTGAAGGCTGTAGTTCATCTTGTTTTTCTTGTCTGCTCCCTAAGCTAAGCTAAGTCACTTCAGTCGTGTCCGACTCTGTGCGACCCCATAGACGGCAGCCCACCAGGCTCCCCTGTTCCTGGGATTCTCCAGGCAAGAACACTGGAGTGGGTTGCCATTTCCTTTTCCATGAAAATATTCCATAAATGAATTTCAGTAACTCTTAAACATTCCACAAAATTTCCCAAGAACCTGTGAGAGTATAATACCTGGCAATCCTCTCTAAAACAGAAATTCACCTATCTGCTACATTACTGCTGATGATCTGAAATGTACATGATCTCTAAAAAATAACAGTACTGAATAAAACTGAAAGGATCATCCAAATATACACATCTGGGAGGGATTGGGGGCAGGAGGAGAAGGGGACGACAGAGGATGAGATGGCTGGATGGCATCACAGACTCGATGGACGTGAGTCTGAGTGAACTCTGGGAGATGGTGATGAACAGGGAGGCCTGGCGTGCTGTGATTCATGGGGCCGCAAAGTGTCGGACATGACTGAACGACTGAACTGAACTGAAGCTAAACAAAAAAGGTCGACTGATTTGAATTATCAATGATTAGGGATCTCATGAATACTTTCTTCCATTCTGCAATAAGCTAAGTCACTTCAGTCATGTCCGACTCTGCGACCTCATAGACGGCACCCCACCAGGCTCCCCTGTCCCTGGGATTCTCCAGACAAGAACACTGGAGTAGGGTGCTATTTCCTTCTCCATGAAAATATTCCATAAATGAATTTCAGTAACTCTTAAACATTCCACAAAATTTCCTAAGAACCTGTGAGAGTATAATACCTGGCAATCTTCTCTAAAACAGAAATTCACCTATCTGCTACATTACTGCTGATGATCTGAAATGTACATGATCTCTAAAAAATAACAGTACTGAATAAAACTGAAAGGATCATCCAAGTTCCTGCATAATACCAAAGTATTTATCCAGGATTACTGAATAAATCATAGCAATTTGATATCCTTTTCAGAAAAAAAATTCTCAGAACTTACAAGCTTGTGGCATTTCACACTGTACCAATTGAGTAACAGTAAATGAAGGTATAACCACTACAGCGAAGTCATATTGGTATTGTTTTAAACTCACCTTGAAGACATAAGGAATAAACACTTTGTGCATCATTTCTTACATAAAAATATTATCCAAGTGTTTTAGTTTTCAAGATATGCTACAATTGTATGCCATTTTTATATAAGATTCTAAGGTGTTTTTTTTTTCCCTCTGCTGTGATATTATCTTTTGGTAGAATATGTCATAATAACAGAAGAATAAAATACTCTAAGAGGCCAGAAAACCAGTGTGGCTAAGAATAAGTTTCCTTTGGCTTCTAAGAAACAATATCCTAGCCATAGGAAAGATAGATAAGCTCTGGGGAAAAGAGCAAGTTTCTGCATCTGGATTTAATATTCAATCCTAGTCATACCTACTTTAGCTGGCTGTCAGGGAGGAGACTAATTAGCACCAGAGATGATGGGTGCTTTTGTGATGCCAACTTTTGTCTTTTAAGAACTGGATTAAACTCAAAATCATTTCCCACACTCTGAGAAATGAGACGATTGACTATGTCTCAGCACAGTCACAGATGAAATGATTTCCGTCAGACTCTGGCACTGACATGGCAGCTAGAGGTGGACAGGGAAGTGCAGAGCCGGGTAGTTATCTAAGACGACACAGACCAGTCACACCTCGCTACGTAGATGTGTCTGCCTAGGCTACCATAACGAGGCACTAAAGGCTGGATGGTTTAAATAGACATTCACTTTCTCACATTTTGGAGCTTGGGAAGTCCATGATCAAGGTGCAAGGAAACTCAGTTTGGGAGGAGAGTCCTCCTCCTGACTTGTAGGCAGTTACCTTCTTGCTGTGTCCTCACGTGGCTTTTCCTCTGAACTCATGTAGAAACAGAAACAGAGCTCTGGCGTCTCTTTTCTTACAAGGATAGTTCCATCTCAGTAGTCCCCCTGCTTCCTCATTTCTCATTTAGTATCAAATACCTCATGAGGTATCTGAGGCTATCTCCAAATACAGTAATGCTGGGGGTTAGGGCTTCAAAATATGCATTTGGGGGGAAACAATTCAGTCTATAACACTGTGACATATTAGATAGCTGATGTTCAAATGTGCCTTACTTCACTGTTCTAGATAATTTCAGAACTCAGTATCCCTGTGTACTTTATGTGTGTAGACTAAGCGTGCTACTGCTGCTGCTAAGTCGCTTCAGTCGTGTCCGACTCTGTGTGACCCATAGACGGCAGCCCACCAGGCTCCCCCATCCCTGGGATTCTCCAGGGAAGAACACTGGAATAGGTTGCCATTTCCTTCTCCAATGCATGAAAGTGAAAAGTGAAAGTGAAGTCGCTCAGTCTGTCCGACTGTTAGCGACCCCATGGACTGCAGCCCACCAGGCTCCTCCACCCATGGGATTTTCCAGGCAAGAGTACTGGAGTGGGGTGCCACTGCCTTCTACTAAATTATTCCTCTTGCATTAATTTCCTATATAATGTTTGTTCTAATTGAATAACAATTATATAGTGAAGAACAGTATATTAAAATTAAACTATCTATAAGCAGCTGTTGAGACACAGTAAAAAAGCCCCTCCTTGATCCCTCTCAGGATCAGTCATAGAGCCAGCTGGAAAAACTGACTGAGTGATACAATAATAGGAATGTCACTTTTCTCACTCCAATAAGTGAAACATAGTATGTGGTTTTCTTGAAATCTAACCAGAAAGAACATAATTTCAGTCTATAATCCTGACTAAAATAAAAACCTTTTGTAATGTAAAAAAGTACCACCCAAGAAATCCTAGCATTGATATAATTATGAAAGATATAAGCATTCTATCCATTCTCAAGCTTTTGAACTCTAACATCCTCATCTGAACCCCAGAGCAGCGTCAAGGGTCTTTGAAGATGAAATTAAGTTAAGGATGTTGAGTCATCCTGGATTAGAGCTTTCGCCATATCCATTGCCAAGTGACTTTATAAGCAGAGGAAGATTCAGAGAGCAGGTTACATGTGGATGGAGACAGAGATTATAGTGAAAAAGCCACAGCCAAGGAATGCATGGAATCACCAGAAACTGGAAGAAGAAGAGAATTTGCCCCGAGAGACTTCAGAGGGAGTGTAGCTCTGATCACCTTGATTTTGGATTCCTGGCTTTCAAACTATAGGACAATAAATTCCTGTTGTTTTAAGCCTCCTAGTGTGTGGCAATTTATTACAGCAGCCGTAGGAAAGTCATATAATCAGTGAGCTAGATAAATGATTTGGTAATAGATACCATGGCCATGAGCCATGGATGAAAGAGTCCAGAGGAGAACTGCATTAATCCTGTGCCCAGGAACCAGGCTGATTACAGAGTCCTCATTGGCCAGTTAACTACCTGCACAGGTGTCAAGCATGTGAGAACTTTGGCTTTTGCCAAAAGCCTCCATGAGGAATCCCCAGAGGGGGCATGTCCTTGTTCCAGATTTTGAACTTTGCTTTGTTGCTCTCTGTCATCAGAGTGTGAAAAAGTTTAGTAGAAGGGTAAGCCCAAAGTATCATGTTTACAATGATTACAGACTAAACCAGCTTCTCTGAGTTGCTTCAATACTTACTATAGCACAAACCAAGAACAGGGTAAGAGTTAAGAGTTAAAAGGATATGTGTAAAGGATATGAATAGCTACCAAGAAACTGAAATTTACTAGGAGAAATACTGTATAAACCTGAAAAGCACTGATCCTTTGAGATGTCATGACCAAACAGACGGAGTGGAACTTGGCTATATGGGCTCAAGGGTGGTAAAAAGAAGAAATATCTTTAAATAAGTAAAAACATCATTTTAAGGTCAGTGGCAGAGGCATATTCTGCTTACCCAGACAGTCAGCTCACTTGTTCCTACACTCTGTGTTTCTGCTTTAAGACATAGTTGGGAGGGATAAGGAAAAATCTCAAGGGTAATCTGTCAACGAGTATTAGGGGACTTTTGCTAAAAAAAAAAAAGAAAAATAGGTTTCAAATTTCACATTTAGTAACTTAAAAGAATATTTTTGCCCTTCATATGCCCTAGAGACATTAAGGAATAACACACATGCAGTAAATTCCCACATAAAATCATCTCTGCATCTACTTCTATCTTCTAAAAAGTGAACTTCTATTTAAAACGCATAAAGTAAATCTATTTGTGACCCTTTTAAAAAAAAAAAAAAAAAAAAACTTTGGTTCTACATAGCTGCTGTTCTGGATCCTACCTCTTGTCTTATGTGTCTTGTATGCCTTCAAAAGGCATTTAAAAAGCCACAGGGCTTGTTTCTGTCCAGAAATTATCTTAAAGTCTATGAGAATCCATACTGTATAGCTCAACTGTACTCTCAGCACTGCCTTGAGGATGCAATGAAAATAGATTTCTTTGTTCCCAATTGATTTCACCCAATTCTTAATAATATCCCATTTGTCTATAACATTTTTATCTTTTAAAAGAAACTTTCAAGCTTTTCTCATTTCATTCTCACAAAGGGTCAAGTTCAAGGCCAAACTGTTCTCTGCATTGCCAGCTGGCTCCTTGAATTTCTGGCTTTGACTTCCCTGTGTGCCACTAAATATTGGAAAAGGAAGTTAAACAGGGACTTTTTAAGACTAATTATTTCTGTCCCAGGCAATGGCAACTCACATTCTACTACAATTTGTTCTTCTCACACATGAGAAAAGAAACAGCTTTTGCTCATTAAGTGAGTCCTAACTTGGACTTAATATGTCAGAGGATCAATCAGATTAAGAAACAGAAGTAAATATATGACTGTAGGAATGATTCTGCTGTGAGAAACACAGTTTGCCAATTTTCCTATTACTCCTTCCTTTCTAAGGAAAGTCTTATCTGGGATCTTTACTTGCCATTAGGGTGAATAAAGCCAGGCATCATGTATCACATTTTTAGGAAGCAGTTTGCTGTAACATCTTGCAATACGCTTGGATGTCTTGGATATCAGAAGACCAACCAGAAGGTCAGAAACTGAAAATTGTTTTGCTGAATAGTTTGAATGAATGTCTTAAGGTTATAAAGGTAAAATGTTATAAATTTTTTTATATATGTCAACCTTTAGAAGTGAAAATATAATGGAAATGAAAGTAGAGAGAGCAGTGAAAGTCTGATTTTGCCTTTGTATTGTTGTTTTAAGCACTCTTTCTAAACTGGCACTTTAGAATTTTCCAAATGAATTGAAGTACTTTCAGTTTTCTTTTTGCTTAAAACTACAGATATATCTAAGATAAAACAGGATTCCCCAATAAGTTAATTGCTTTGTCAAGATAACTAGAATATTATTCATTTATATTGGTATAGAAAATTACAAGAGTCAGAATAGATGGTACATATTCGAGACCAAAATATAAACTAGATCAAAAATTTAATAGCTCAAAAAATAAATGGCATAGAAATAATCTTATAAATAGAATATAGAAGATAATACTTTTTCAAAGTCTTATGATACAAATGCTATGAAATCTATTTAATCAAATCAATATGCTTCCTCTACACTGGACACTTACTATGTAAACTCTTCAAAAGGTAATTCCATTTAGGATTAAGAAACAGGTCAGAGATGGGAAAATATCTGTCTTCAAATTCTTGGTGAGAGCACAAATAGTGACTTTGGAATGAAATTTAGCAATAAATATCAAGAATTTTAAAAGTGTTCATACTGTGACATCCAGGAATTATCCTTCAAGAAACTAATCATAAAATAATCCAAAATATAATTAGGAACTGAGAGCCTTGTAAATATCTAACATTAGCGAATCACTTAGCACTTTATAGTACCTGTCTCTTATACACATCTTGGGAAATAGATGGGGAAACAGTGGAAACAGTGTCAGCTTTTATTTTTGGGGGAATGTGTATAAGAGACAGCCTCTACACTGGACACTTACTATGTAAACTCTTCAAAAGGTAATTCCATTTAGGATTAAGAAACAGGTCAGAGATGGGAAAATATCTGTCTTCAAATTCTTGGTGAGAGCACAAATAGTGACTTTGGAATGAAATTTAGCAATAAATATCAAGAATTTTAAAAGTGTTCATACTGTGACATCCAGGAATTATCCTTCAAGAAACTAATCATAAAATAATCCAAAATATAATTAGGAACTGAGAGCCTTGTAAATATCTAACATTAGCGAATCACTTAGCACTTTATAGTACATGTCATATAATTACAAAATGTAATTATATATAATGGAATACTAAAAAGTATACATATGCCTTGCAACTTTCACAACATGACCAATGCTTATAATATTTACAAAATATTAGAAAATAAAATTGCATGAGATATATGACTCCAGATAAAATATTTTAAAAGTTTATATTTGTGATAATGGAATTATAAATGACTTTTGGAAACCATTGACTTACTTTCATTATTGAAGTTTGCCAATAACTTAATTTGTAAATTACTAGAAAATTCTCTGGAAAAAATGGATTTCATGTATAAAAATTCCTTTGAGAGTTAAGCTTATAAGTACCAGAATAGTGAGAGTGAAGATGACTCATTTTTAACATACATTAAATAGACTTCTGAAATACTGCTTCATATACTATAGAAAACTGAACTTACCAAGGGAATTCTCTTAGAGTGAAGCAACAGTTCAGAGTGGCCTTTTATTTCAAGTCTCAAGTCTTTTCAGAAGTGGCAAATCTGTCAAAATTCATGACTGTGCTTTAGTCCTCACCAAAGAACAATTATCCCTGAAGAATAATCTTGCTGTGAACATTCAGGAATCTAGTGCTCTCCACAATGCAAGGAAGAACTGTGTTGACTGTTTTCCATTTGCAATACTTTCTGAGAAACTGTATTTAAGTCTTTGAACATGAAGCTTTCACAATACAGAAAAAAAAATCTGAAAATCTGATCTGATATTTTAAATGCTTTATTTTACGTTATTAAAGGACTCGTAGATAAACAAGACTCATTAAATTGTGCAGGTTAACCTTTTCCTATGAGGTAGGTGGGAAAGTTTCCAGGAAGGAAAGGAAATGTGTGACTGGAAGAGGATGAGAAGCCAGGAGGTTAGAGGAAGCAGGCTGAGCTCCCTAGCTGTGATGGCAGAGACATCAAGACATTTGATCTAGAATGTCATGTCTTCCTTGCTAAAGTGCTATCATGCGATGGATTTGGCTCTCAGTAATGTAAGCGTCTGCCTGCAATGCGGGAGACCTGGATTCGATCCCTGGGTCGGGAAGATCCCCTGGAGAAGGAAATGGCAACCCACTCCAGTATTCTCGCCTGGAAAATCCCATGGACGGAGGAGCTTGGAGGGCTACAGTCCACGGGGTCGCAAAGAGTCGGGCATAAGTTCACTTTCACCTTCAATGTAGGACAGGGGCTTCCCAGATGGCAGTGGTGGTAAAGAACCCACCTGACAGTATAGAAATGGGAGTTTGATTCCTGGGATCAGGAAGATCCCTTGAAGGAGGGCATGGCAACCCACTCCAGTATTCTTGCTTGGAGAATCCCATGGACAGAGGACCCTGGCGGGTTACAGTCCATAAGGTCACTAAGAGTTGGACACGACTGAGCACACGTGCAATGGAGGACAGACTGAATAAGACTTCTTGCTGAAAATAGATTCCATATCCAAACAACTGAGAAGAAATTTCAAAGGAAACCAACAAGACTTAGTAAAGAACCTAGAGGTAGTAATATGGGAAACCATTCAGTGCAGTTCAGTTCAGTCACTCAGTCGTGTCTGTTTCTTTGCGAGCCCATGAATCGCAGCACACCAGGCCTCCCTGTCCATTACATAGTTCTAAATTTGAAGCCAAGAAGAAGGTGTAATTACTTGAAAATCAACTAAAATAGCTACCAGAGTAGGACACATGAAAGGAGACAGAAGCTTTCATCTGTTGTGATCTGTCCAGGAGAATCAGTAAACTTACCTTACTCTTCCTTATCTCTCATTGACCAAATCTCAAGTCTTAAAGAAAGATAATTTGTTAATACTATCGACAAAGTTTAGCCTCAAGGGCACAGAACAAGATGGTGAAGGAATGGCGAGTAGTTCCAAACAATTAGGAATGATTCAGCACACATATTTTTAGTGGCAATATTTTTTAAATTGAATCTTCACCCTCCTTCTTCACAGGATAAAATAACCTCAGATATGCAGATGATAACACCCTTATGGCAGAAAGTGAAGAGGAACTAAAAAGCCTCTTGAACATGGAACAACAGACTGGTTCCAAATAGGAAAAGGAGTACGTCAAGGCTGTATATTGTCTCCCTGCTTATTTAACTTATATGCAGAGTACATCATGAGAAACGCTGGACTGGAAGAAGCACAAGCTGGAATCAAGATTGCCGGGAGAAATATCAATAACCTCAGATATGCAGATGACACCATCTTTATGGCAGAAAGTGAAGAGGAGCTAAAAAGCCTCTTGATGAAAATGAAAGAGAAGAGTGAAAAAGTTGGCTTAAAGCTCAACATTCAGAAAACGAAGATCATGGCATCTGGTCACATCACTTCATGAGAAATAGATGGGGAAACAGTGGAAACAGTGTCAGACTTTATTTTTTTTTGGCTCCAGAATCACTGCAGAAGGTGATTGCAGCCATGAAATTAAAAGACACTTACTCCTTGGAAGAAAAGTTACAATCAACCTAGATAGCATATTGAAAAGCAGAAACATTACTTTGACGACTAAAGTCCATCTAGTCAAGGCTTTGGTTTTCCTGTGGTCATGTATGGATGTGAGAGTTGGATTATGAAGAAGGCTGAGCACCAAAGAATTGATGCTTTTGAACTGTGGTGTTGGAGAAGACACTTGAGAGTCCCTTGGACCGCAAGGAGATCCAACCAGTCCATTCTGAAGGAGATCAACCCTGGGATTTCTTTGGAAGGAATGATGCTAAAGCTGAAACTCCAGTATTTTGGCCACCTCATGTGAAGAGTTGACTCATTGGAAAAGACTCTGATGCTGGGAGGGACTGGGGGCAGGAGGAGAAGGGGACAACAGAGGATGAGATGGCTGGATGGCATCACAGACTCGATGGACGTGAGTCTGAGTGAACCCCGGGAGTTGGTGATGGACAGGGAGGCCTGGCGTGCTGTGATTCATGGGGTCGCAAAGAGTCAGACATGACTGAATGACTGAACTGAAGTGAACCAATATGAATAAAAATCAAGTATTGTAACTGGAAAAGGAGGATTAATAAACAGCATGAAAAGGCAAAAAGATAGGACACTGAAAGATGAACTCCACAGGTCAGTAGGTGTCCAATATTTTACTAGAGATCAGTGGAGAAATAAGTCCAGAAAGAATGAAGAGATGGTGCCAAAGTAAAAACAACACCCAGTTGTATATGTGACAAATGATGGAAGTAAGTCTGGTGCTGTAAAGAACAATATCGCATAGAAACATGGAATGTTAGGTCCATGAATCAAAGCAAATTGGAATTGGTCAAACTGGCAACAGTCAACATAAAATTTTAGGAATCAGTGAACTAAAATGGACTAGAATGGGTGAATTTAATTCATATGACCATTTTATCTACTACTGTGGGCAAAAATCCCTTTGAAGAAATGAGTATCCATCATAGTCAACAAAAGAGTCCAAAATGTAGTACTTGGATGCAGTCTCAAAAACGACAGAATGAGCTCCGTTCGTTTCCAAGGCAAACAATTAGAAATGACGGTAATCCAAGTCAATGACCAGACCAGTAATGCTGAAGAAGTTGAAGTTGAGCGGTTCTATGAAGACCTACAAGAACTTCTAGACCTCACACCAAAAAAGATGTCCTCTTCTTTATAGGGAACTGGAATGCAAATGTAGGAATTCAAGAAATACCTGGAATAACAGGCAAATTTGGCCTTGGAGTAGAATGAAATGGAGCAAAGGCTAATGGAGTTTTGCCAACAAAATGCACTGGTCATAGCAAACACCATCTTCCAACAATACAAGAGAAGACACTACATAAAGATATCACCAGGTGGCCAATACCAAAATCAGACTGAGTATATTCTTTGAAGCCAAAGATGGAGAAGCTCTATACAGTCAGCAAAAACAAGAACAGGAGCTGACTGTGGCTCAGGTCATGAACTCCTTATTGCCAAATTCAGACTTAAATTAAAGTAGGGAAAACCACAAGACCATTCACCTATGACCTAAATCAAATCCCTTAAGATTATACTGTGAAAGTGACAAATAGATTCAATGGATTAGATCTGATAGACGGAGTGACTGATGAACTATGGAGGGAGGTTTGTGACATTGTACAGGAAGCAGTTAACAAGACCATTCCCAAGAAATGCAAAAAGGCAAAATGGCTGTCTGACGAGGCCTTACGAATATCTATGAATAGAAAAAAAGCAGAAGTGAATGCAAAGGAGAAATGGAAAGATACACCCATCTGAATGCAGAGCTCCAAAGAATAGCAAGGAGAGATAAGAAAGCCTTCCTCAGTGATCAGTGCAAAGAAAAAGAGGAAACGATAGCATGGGGAAGGCTAGAGATCTCTTCAAGAAGATTAGAGATACCAACGGGATTTTTCATGCTAAGATGGGCAAAATAAAGGACAAAAATGGAATGGACCTAACAGAAGCAGAAGATATTAAAAAGATGTGGCAAGAATACACAGAAGAATTATGCAAAAAAGATCTTCATGACCCAGATAATCATGATGGTGTGATTACTCACTTAGAGCCAGACATCCTGGAATGTGAAGTCAAACAGGCCTTAGAAAGCATCACTACGAACAAAGCTAGTGGAGGTGATGGAATTCCAGTGGAGCTATTTCAAATCCTAAAAAATTATGCTGTGAAAGGGCTGCACTCAATATGCCAGCAAATTTGGAAAACTCAGCAGTGGCCACAGGACTGGAAAAGGTCAGTTTTCATTCCAATTCCAAAGAAAGGCAATGCCAAAGAATGTTCTAACTACCACACAATTGCACACAGCTCACACGCTAGCAAAGTAGTGCTCAAAATTCTCCAAGCCAGGCTTCAACAGTATGTTAACTGTGAACTTCCAGATGTGCGAGCTGGATTTAGAAAAGGTAGAGGAACCAGAGATCAAACTGCCAACATCTGCTGGATCATCAAAAAAGCAAGAGAGTTCCATAAAAACATCTACTTCTGTGTTACTGACTATGCCAAAGCCTTTGACTGTATGGATCACACAAACTATGGAAAATTCTTAAAGAGATGGGAATACCAGGCAATCTGACCTGCTTCCTGAGATATATGTGTGCAGGTCAAGAAGCAACAGTTAGAATTGGACATGGAGCAACAGACTGGTTCCTAATCGGGAAAGGAGTACATCAAGGCTGTATATTGTTATCTTGCTTATTTAACTTATATGCAGAGTACATCATGAGAAATGCTGAACTGGATGAAGCACAAGCTGGAATCAAGATTGCTGGAGGAAATATTAATAACCACAGATATGCAGAAGACACCACCCTTACGGCAGAAAATGAAGAAGCACTAAAGATTCTCTTGATTAAAGTAAAAGAGCAGAGTGAAAAAGTTAGCTTAAAACTCAACACTCAGAAAACTAAGATCATGGCATCTGATCCCATCACTTCATGGCAAATAGATGGGGAAACAGGGGAAACAGTGACAGACTATTTTGGGGTGCTCCAAAATCACTGCAGATGGAGACTGCAGCCACAAAATTAAAAGATGTTTGCTCCTTGAAAGAAAAGTTATGACCAACCTAGACAGCATATTAAAAAGCAGAGACATTACAACAAAGGTCCTATTAGTCAAAGCTATAGCTTTTCCAGTAGTCATGTATCAACGTGAGAGTCGGACTATAAAGAAAGTTGAGCACCAAAGAATTGATGCTCTTGTACTGTAGTGTCGGAAAAGACTCTTAAACATCACCTGGACTGCAAAAAGATCAAACCAATCCACCCTAAAGGAAATCAGTCCTGAATTTCATTGGAAGGACTGATGTTGAAGCTGAAACTCCAATCCTTTGGCCATCTGATGCAAAGAATTGGCTCACTGGAAAAGACCATGATGCTGGGATAGTTTGAAGGTGGGAGGAGAAGGGGACAACAGAGAGTGAGATGGTTGGATGGCATCACCGACTCAGTGGAATGAGTTTGAGTAAGCTCCAGGAGTTGGTGATGGGCAGAGAAGCCTGGAGTGCTGCAGTCCATGGGGTCGCAGAGTCGTACATGACTGAGCAACTGAACTGTACAAATATGATTAAAAATTAAGTATTTAACTGGAATAAAATGAATAATGAGAACTTAGAAAGATTAAAAAATGATGTTGCTGGTATCTTATCTATTTCAAGAGTTCTGTGGGCAGGTTCAGTCTCTGCAGTAGGAAGTAAATGAACCAGAATATGGTGGAAAAAAATTTTTTATTGAGTTTTGGTGAGATTTTAGACACAAGCAGAATACCTTCAAGAACAAAGAGTGGCTAAAAATTGGGGGCCAAGGTCTCAACAGCTCTTCTTAGAACCCAGACAGTTCAATTTGTTGAGTTTTTCATGGCAAGCAGAGTCCTCAGTAAGACTTCACTAGTAGTTTACACAAGGTGAAAACAAGGCATGGTTTGCAGATTAGGGCAAATGATATTTGATGACTGACTTCGGCAAGAGACACCACTACAAAGGAGCAGCAACAGAAACGAATCCTGAAGAAGAGCAGCTGCACAAGTGACTCAGTGGGACTTTTGTGACACAGTTGGTTTCCGGAAAAGGTGATTCATTCAAAATAGTGTCTTTAAAGCATGGCTAAGACAGATACAGAGAGGGAAGAGTATGTAAGGGCAGAGAAAGGTGGCGTGTACAAGTGAAGTAGAGGTCTCAAAACAGATACTGACAGCACCATTTTCATGGTCATACCACCCTGAACGCACCTGATCTTGTCTGATCTTGAAAGCTAAGCAGAGTCAGGCCTGGTTAGTACTTAGATGGGAGATAACACCTGGATCTTGGACTTTCATCCTCTGTTACTGTGAGGAAATACATTTCTGTTTTTCAAGTTATTCATTTTTGCTATCTTGTTATGGCAATCTTAGCAAACTAAAGCAACTGGAAATTGGCAGATTTCCACTTCATATACTAAAACTTAATATGTAGATATATTTCATGGATGTATATAAGCCTCAGTGAAGAGAAAAGACTTGGTTCCATTTTAAATTCATTCCATGAACCATACTTAGAGGGACTGAAGGATGAAGTTAATTCTACTGATAACAATTCAATTTAGGGAGGATGTTCTTAGCAAAGGGATCCTGGAGAAGTAGAAACTATTTCTATGAGAAAAAGAGTCAGCTTAGAAAATCCACCGAACTTAGAGAAAACCAATGCACAATGAGAGCAGTACATCAATTAGGCCATTTGCTGCCCCTGACTTTACCCCCTTTCTCTCACACATCCACAGAAGTCAGAGTTACAGTCAGCAAGTCAGTGGACAGAAAGGGAGAAAGGGATTGCTTCTTTCACAATATACTGTTTGACTGAGATGGAAGACAGTAAAGAGCCATACTTTAAAGTTGGAAAATTAGATGCTTAGATTGAGTAGTTTATGTACTAAAGCCCTTGTGAAATAAAAAGGACCAAAAATCTATTATTTTATAGAAGTAACTTGGAAAGTAATGAAACTAGAGTGATATCTTATCCAGGGGTAAATAAATTGGAGGAAAAATAAAACTATTTTTTTGCTTATCCTGGGTGAAGACCTATATACTCAATGTTAAGATTATGTTGAGTATATACATTTATGCTAGACACTTTTATGAAAGTTGATTCCAAACATTATGCACTACTCTTAGTAAGTACTTGGAAAATTCTTGAGAATCAAACTGACAGCAGTTATTCCCTTTAAAATATATTATATCATTTAATTATCTTAGAAGCTCTGCAAAATCTCTACTTTATAGTTATATAAAATCAAAATAACCCCCCAATTTCTTACAGCTTATAAATAAAAGAGCTTGAAATTCAAATTAACCACAATTTAAATTTGAATTTTAATTGAAATTTGAAATTTGAATGAACCACATATGTTTGTTACTGAAGTACAGACACATTCAACTATGCTTGACTTTATTCCCTTCTACAACTTGATAAGTTCTCAATAAGCAGTTTTAAAAAGAAAAGTGAATACAACATCAGTCAGTCAGTCAGTTCAGTCGCTCAGTCATGTCCGACTCTTTGCAACCCCATGGAAAATAGCATAGAATTTGCTGGATTTCCCATTAGTGATTTTATTTTTATTATTAGAGTAATGAGAAAAATGCAACTAACAATAAAAATCTCTGAAAGTTTTTTTTCAAGGGGAAATGACAAATCTAACTTTTCCACTGATTTTTAGACAGTTTCCTTCAGTTTCAGAGACTTCTTTCCCAAATTATTTGTGTGTTTTCAAACCAATATGTATTAGGGAAACTTATTTATACTGGAAGGATAAAAATCTCATTATCTAAAATCTATCTTTTGTGGCACCAGTTATTACAATAGCTTAAGTGTAATGGTTTTGACAGAATATTTATGCTATTTTGTAGGTAACTAGAACACATAGAAAATTTCTCCAGTAACATTTGGTTGGCGCCTGGTGGCATTAAGGAAAAAAAAAAATCTAGAACCTATTAAGGCAGTCATTTTCAATTTGCCCACTAGAAAAATCTGTTTTGTGCAGATTGTGTATTTATTTGAGCAGTATAACAGATGTAGAGTATATTTTGCCTTACACTATTTTTCCTTATGTTTAATTGTAACTTAGAGCCAGAAAGAAGATGTAAAATACAATTGAGTAGGGGAGAAAAACACATTCAGAAAAGCAATTTTGATCATAAGCATGTGGTATCTATAGAAACTGTTATTTTGGAAAAGGGTTTGCCATTTCAGTGATCGAGTTAATGAAGATTTCCTTTAGACCTCTATTTTAACATAGTAATTTCAATACATACTACACTTTATGCAGTTGAGCTGTTACATTGCTAATTAAGATTTTGAGTATTGGAATAAGAAATTCTTTTATGGAACAAACAAAATACTTAATATTTGAGATAAACATTTTTTTTTTAATTTAGAAACAAACTACATTGTTGTGGAGGGAAATTTTGATGAGTAGATTCCTCAATGAGAGCTGTGTGTTCTACCTCTCCTGGGAAAGGCAAGCATAATCCATAAACCTACTAGACCTGGCTATATTCTGGGAGAATAGAAAGGTTTTAAGTTAGTTAGAGGAAACATTCTTCAGTTTCTGAAGCTAAGCACCATATGGAATATTACAACATTTCTTAAACAAACATAAAAAAAAAAAAAAAACCTAAGTGGGGGGAAGAGGAAAAGGAAGAAAAAAAGCTACATGGTTCACTCCAAGCTGTTTTCTAACTTATTCATAAATTTCCATATACCACGAGAACAGTTTTCTGAGACTATGGGTTAACTAACTCTTTCTTCAATTTGTATGCAAAATTTCTATCTCTTATGTACAATCTTTACTGATACTGAGAGAAGAAGAATTTCCTATGTCACAGCTCTGTGTGTTCTAGGTAGTGGCACTTGAGGACTTGAGCCCTGATCTACCACCCATCTTCCCACCATACGCTGACTATAATGTGTGTCAGTTGCTCAGTCATATCCGACTCTTTGTGACCCCATGGACTTCAGCCCACTAGACTGCTTGGTCCATGGGATTACTCCAACAAGAATACTGGAGTGGGTAGCCATTCCCTTTTCCAGGGGATCTTTCTGACCAAGGGATCGAACACCACTCTCCTGCATTGCAGGCAGATTCTTTACTGTCTGAGCTTTCAAGGAAGCCAAGCTATAATAAGACTAGGTAAAAGGATGATGCTTATTGAATCATTTTATCCTCACCTTGATTTTCCTCAGGTCAAACACAAAGAATGAGTTTTCTACAATGCCAAGTGTGGTTCTATTAATATCTTCAAATTAAACTGCATTACATCAATCACCTTTATCACTTTCAGAGTGAGCTGTAATTGGATCTACTGTTTCCATGTATTAGGGCTATCCTTCTAATAAGTTAATATGGTTATCACAGAACAAAAAAATAAAAAGCTATCTTTATGAGAACACTGAGAGAATATAGTTGGCTCTCTGTAGTCCTGAGTTCTACATCTTTCTATTCAGCCAACAATGGATTAAAAAAAAAAAATTCCAAAAAAGAAATTCCAGAAGTTGCTAAAAGCAAAACTTGAATTTGCCACAGCAACAATTATTTACACAGGTGGCTTAGATGGTAAAGTGTCTGCCTACAATGTGGAAGACCAGGGTTCGATCCCTGGGTGGGGAAGGAAATGGCAACCAGGGTTCGATCCCCTGGAGAAGGAAATGGCAACCCACTCCAGTGTTCTTGCCTGGAAAATTCCATGGACTGAGGAGCCTGGTAGGCTACAGCTCATGGGTTTGCAAAGAGTCAGACACGACTGAGCAACTTCACTTCACTTTACACTTTATTATATATAATAATTAATCTAGAGATTATACAAAGTATACAGGAAAATATGCAATAAGTTGTATGCAAATATTATACCAGTTTATACAAGAAACTTGAGTATCTTAGAATTTTGGTTTTATGTGAGTCTTGAAATCAATCTCCCACAGATAATGAGGGGCCAACACACTGAGAAGTATATTTTTCCATCTGTGTCATCATTTCAGAGGGCCACTATAATTTCTTAGAGAGATTTTTTAATGTATTTTTCTTCTACTTGGTACCTCAATTTAAGAAGTTATATTTAGCAAGAGTATTCAAGCCAAAGGATTTACATAAGCATACTGCATGATGTAAATTCAATAATCCAGGATGCATGTGAATGATAAACAGAAAAACAAAATAATATGTTTCAAATTTAAAAGAGCCATTGGAAAAATGTCCCAGGACAGCCTTTCAATTATCCTGTTACCCTTTCTGTTTCCGTTATGATCATTTGGTTTTTCTTCTCCTCTGTAATATCCCACTGTTCCCTCTTGATTTCTTCTTACATATGAAGGGTTTCCCTGGTGGCTCAGATGGTAAAGTGTCTGTCTGCAATGCAGGAGACCCAGGTTTGATCCCTGTGTTGGGAAGATCCCCTGGAGAAGGAAATGGCAGCCCACTCCAGTTCTCTTGCCTGGAAAATCCCATGGATGGTGAGCCTGGCAGGCTACAGTCCATGGGGTCGCAAAGAGTTGGACTTGACTGAGTGACTTCACTTTCACTTTTTCATGATAGCAAATCTAATATCCAAGCTGTACAAATTTAATGTTCTAGCTGCCAAATGAGTGGTCTTCAGGAAATTATATTTAAGCTAGCTACCACCAACAAAGGACACTCATTTTTTTGGAGGTTTGATTTATTGCTCTGACTGTGTCCATATAGTCAAAGCTATGGTTTTTCCAGTAGTCATGGATGGATGTGAGAGTTGGATCATAAAGAAAGCGGAGTGCCAAAGAACTGATGCTTTTGAACTATGGTGCTGGAGAAGACTCCTGGGAATCTCTTGGACTGTGAGGAGATCAAACTAGTCCATCCTAAAGAAAATCAATCCTGAATATTCATTGGAAGCACTGATGCTGAAGCTGAAGCTCCAGTACTTTGGCCACCTGATGTGAATAGCTGACAGATTAGAAGACTCTGATGCTGGGAAATGTTAAGGCAGGAGGAGAAGGGGACAAGATGGTTGGATGGCATCACTGATTCAATGCACATAAGTTTGGGAAAACACTGGGATATGGTGAAGGACAGGGAAGCCTGGAGTGCTGTGGTTCATGGGGTTGCAAAGTGTCAGACAAGACTGAGCAACTAAACAGCAACTATGCAAAGAAAAAAACTCATTCTCCCCTCTTTTTAAAAGAAAATTTCTGTGCACTCTAAATGGTGGACATTGAAATATTTCTAGTCATTTTGGGCTGAATTTGTAACAATAACCAAAAGAAATAATGAGGTTTGAAAATATAATATATAAAGAATATATTTATTGATTTAACTATTGACTTTGCCAGGCACTATGCTAGCCTATGAAACAAAGATTTAATTTCATAAAACACCCTGGAGGAACTCAGTTTTCTGCGGTGGGAGGGGGAGACCATGTATTGGTTAGAGTCCTGCTAGAAATAAATGTCACAATAAAAAAAGTGAACAATGAAAGTTTAATGAAGGGACTACCTGAAAGGGAATGAGCAGAAGAGAGAACAGGTGAGTAGGGCCAATTAGAGCAGGAAGCATTTAACACCATGTACTAGATAAGCAGAAGAGAGTTGATTGAAGGGGCAAAATGAAAATATCCACACAGCACCAGAAAATTATATGGTAAGTAAAATATGAGACTGCATAGAAAATTTTAAGAGTCATACAGGATTGGTCGGTAGGGACTGAGAAGTGGACAGAAATGGATGGGAAGAGTATCACTGTATGATGGTCCCTGGGGGGGGTGGTTTAGTCATTAAGCCTTGTCTGACTCTTGCAACCCTGTGGACTGCAGCCCACCAGGCTCCTCTCTGTATGGGACTTTCCAGGCAAGCATACTGCAATGGGTTGCCACTTCCTTCTCCAAGGGGTCTTCCCAAAGCAGGGATTGAACCTGGGTCTCCTGCATTGCAGGCAGATTCTTTCTCGAATGATCCACCAGGGAAGTCTTATGATAATCTCTAGCTTTATCCACAATACTGTGTACTGACTTCACTTCTAGTTCAGGCACAAGGTGGTAATACTGATCAGATCATGACTTGTTTTACGTTAAAACAATAGAACAAATAGTATTTGTATTTTTTAAAATATAGAATAGTTATTTTTGGATATTTTTCTTTGCAATAAACCTATCCAAAATAGTAGCTTCAATAAATTCTCACAGTAGCTTGTACCTACCAGAGTCTCTCTCATTTGCCTCTATGCAACCCTCTTTTGCATCCCAAAGTGAATACTTATTTGAACAATGTTAAGTAAGAGTATGGGAGTGATTTTATTCAAATAACCAGAAGTTCATCTCTTTTGTTCTTTGATTCTAAAGGGATTACTCAAATAACCTGTTATGGACTGAATGCTTGTGTTCTCCTAAAATGTATATGTTGAAATCCTAACTCCAAATATGACAGTTTTGGGAGATGGAGTCTTTAGGGAAATATGAAAGGTCAAGGAGGTCTTAAGAACAGAGCCCTCATTTGGCAGCATTAGTGTATTTTCAAGATGAAACACGAGGGAGCTTTACCTTTCTCTCTCTCCCTCCCTCTCCCTTCATCTTCTCTCTTCACCATGTGAGCACACAGTGAGACAACAGCACCTGCAAACCACAAAACAGAGCCTCTTAATGATCTGATCAGCCAGCATTTTGATCCCAGACTTTTTCACTTCAAGAACTGAGAGAAAACAAATTCATGTAGTTTAAGTCACTTAGGCTGTGGTATTTTATAATGGCAGCCTGAGCTGCTAATATAGAACCAAAAAATCTGTTAATATATTGTCTTATATTCTCTATTATTTTACTAAAAAGGAAAGAACAAGGGGAAAAAAAAGAATCAAAACCTAAACTCTTAACTAGAATTTGGATTAAAATCAAATATGCTCTGATCAGGGGAAATTTCCTTGAGTAAGGTGATGGCCTCTGTTTTAAAGAATGAAAAAGAGGTCAGTTAGGCCAAGATGAAAAAAAAAAAGCCGGTGTGGGGGGGATCATTTTATGAACCAAGGTCACATGAAGAAGACACAAAGGTGAAAACAGTATAATGACTCAGATAAACAATATAATAGCTCAGAAAAATAAGAAGTGGATTAAGGAAGAAGTCTGAAGCAAAAAAGGATGGGGGATGAGGTTATTTGGAAGCAGATCAACTGGCTAAAGAATATTTGAAAAATTGCAATATAAATATCTACTGAAAATCTTCCTTTGAAATATAAAGACTTGTGGGTGTTTGTTCTTTGTATGTGCTCTGATCACAACTGCTTATTTAGAACTTAGAGGACTCATTAAGAAATACTACCATATAGTTTCTATTTTTAATAGAACATCCTAAGTTGGCCTTTGTCTGAAACTTCCTATTCATTTTATGAGAGAGAAAAGCCTTGGCACATAAGAAGGTCAGCTTCAAACATTTCCTGTGTAGTTATTTCAGCAAACATCAAAAACTCCCTGCAGATTAAATATAGTATATATAAAGGGGGTATATAGGGAGGGAATATATAGGGGTAGAAGGTAAAACTCAAATTAATTTACTCTTCAGTTCAGTTCAGTTCAGTTCAGTTCAGTCGCTCAGTCGTGTCCGACTCTTTGCGACCCCATGAATCGCAGCACGCCAGGCCTCCCTGTCCATCACCATCTCCGAAAGTTCACTCAGACTCACGTCCATCGAGTCTGCGATGCCATCCAGCCATCTCATCCTCTGTCGTCCCCTTCTCCTCCTGCCCCCAATCCCTCCCAGCATCAGAGTCTTTGCCAATGAGTCAACTCTTCGCATGAGGTGGCCAAAGTACTGGAATTTCAGCTTTAGCATCATTCCTTCCAAAGAAATCCCAGGGTTGATCTCCTTCAGAATGGACTGGTTGGATCTCCTTGCAGTCCAAGGGACTCTCAAGAGTCTTCTCCAACACCACAGTCAAAAGCATCGATTCTTCGGCGCTCAGCTTTCTTTACAGTCCAACTTTCACATCCATACATGACCACAGGAAAAACCATAGCCTTGACTAGGCAGACCTTAGTCGGCAAAGTAATGTCTCTGCTTTTGAGTATACTATCCAGGTTGGTCATAACTTTTCTTCCAAGGAGTAAGCGTCTTCTAATTTCATGGCTGCAGTCACCATCTGCAGTGATTTTGGAGCCCAAAAAAATAAAGTCTGACACTGTTTCCACTGTTTCCCCATCTATTTCCCATGAAGTGATGGGACCGGATGCCATGATCTTCGTTTTCTGAATGTTGAGCTTTAAGCCAACTTTTTCACTCTCCTCCTTCACTTTCATCGAGAGGCTTTTTAGCTCCTCCTCACTTTCTGCCATAAGGGTGGTGTCATCAGCATATCTGAGGTTATTGATATTTCTCCTGGACTCTTAGGCTGGAAAATTAGCCATGGCTTTTATTTTTGAAAAAGAGTCCATAATAATAATTTCCAATGAATGAGTTATTTCAAGAAATGAAAACAACCCAAATGTTGTGTTAGGTAGTGAATAAACAAAAGTGCCACACACAAAGATGTTTATCTAGAAGCATGGCTCCTTTTTCAAGAAATTTGTGTGCTTACCTTCTGGTTAGAAAATAAGTAAATATTTAATAACATTTTAACTATACTAATAAACATATTTCAAACATAAAAATTTATGAATTAAAGAAGATTCTTAAAATTGATGAAAGCTTACCAGGCAAAAGTTACAATGTAGCTATTATTGCCTCAGCAAGCCTGAAATTAATCATAGTTGTTCATATGGTCCTCACTTCAATTGAGTTATGTGCATTATTTGTGCTGAACGTGTTGCGCTTAATTGCAGTTTAAAATAACTCTTAAAATTTTGAAACTGTGATCCAACATGGAAACAAAAATATGTGTGAGTAGAATAGTATGGCAGTATAGCAGATTAATATATGATTAAAAAAGAACTCCATGGCAAGACAGAAGAAAAGTTCATTAGCGATAGTTGTTGAAAACAAATTTCAAGTGATTTTTTAAAGCATTGTATTGCATGTAAATTAACTATATTTCTAATTTCTTGATGTTCCTTAAAAGAATAAGGAGTTGATTGGATGGCATCACTGACTCAGTGGACATGTGTTTGAGCAAACTCTGGGAGATAGTGAAGGACAGAGTAACCTGGTATGCTACAGTTCCTGGGGTCCCAAAGAATCAGATACAATTTAGCAGCTAAACAATGACAACTGATGATGTCTTAGATGTCTTGAAGCACAAGAAAGAGATTTTTCCCCCCTAAACTGTGCTAATATAAAACAATGATTACCAGCTTTTACAATGTCTGGGGCCATGTTTGAAAATTTTAAAATAGATGGCACTCTATGTAGTTGTTCTTAAGAAATAACAGAAACCTAACCAAGCATTATTTTTACATTGTAATACAATTCTGTCATTGTTATTGTTTAGTTGCTAAGTCATATCTGACTCTTTCGCAACCTCATGAACTGTAGCTTTTCAGACTCCTCTCTCCATGGGATTTCCCAAACAAGAATACTGGAGTGCATCACCATTTCCTTCTCCAGGGGATCTTCTTGACCCAGGGATCAAACCTGTATCTCCTGCACTGGTGGGTACATTCTCCACCACTGTGTCACTTCGAAAGCCCAATATAATTCTGGAGTTGCTAAAGTAAACATGAATTTAGAAATGATTTTAAAATCTGAAGTCTAGATACATGGTTTGTTTATGCCAAAGAGATACACAATGCTTAGGTAAAATAAAATACTGGAAAATTAAGAAACAGTACAAATAATGAAATTATACTTTAACATATGAGTAAATTGATCTTTTTTACTGGTAGAGTGATGGCAGAAAGTGAAGAGGAACTAAAAAGCCTTGCTGTGAAAGTGAAAGTGGAGAGTGAAAAAGTTGGCTTAAAGCTCAACATTCAGAAAACAAAGATCACGGCATAGAAAGTGAAGTCGCTCAGTTGTGTCCGACTCCTAGCGACCCCATGGACTGTAGCCTACCAGGCTCCTCCATCCATGGGATTTGCCAAGCAAGAGTACTGGAGTAGGGTGCCATTGCCTTCTCCATTCTTTTTCTACCGGTTCTCTAAAGACTATCAACTGAGTCTCCTTGCAGTGGGCTGAGTACCACGTCCCTTTCAGAACCATCACAGTGATGATGGGGCTGTAAAGTTGCGATGTCAGTGTCAGGGTCACGTTCTGTGGAATCAGTGGCATACACGCCCTGTGGACTGAGGATGCTGAGCCCTGGAGCAAAATCAGGACACCATGTCCAGAAGGGCAAGAAAAACAGGAGCACATATTTTTCAAATATGCTTCCTTTCTCACATGCAACTCGAACAGAGAATGGAATGACACTAAATTTCCTGGTAAGGAACATCAAAGAATCAAGTTGATGAAGCAAAAGGGTGAGACAAGAAGGAACTGTTGAAAATAGCTTCTGTTATTTATAATTTTTTTAAAAGAGAGTCAACTATTTTGGGATCAGGTAGACAAATATGTCTTTTTTCCCTTTTTTTTTTTTTTTCAGTTTCCTAGAGTATGATTCATTTAGGATGTTTTACTCAATAGATGTAAAAGTATTTTTCTTTATGGTTTTACCTATCTTAATCTTCATTTCCAAGTTTAGAAAGTACTGCACTTGAGCTCTTGAGTGCTAATTGTAAAAAGCAGGTAAAGCATACCTTAGCACAAGCCCACCTTTTTAAAGAAATTGTACTTCCAGCACTGCTATTTTTATTAGTTATGTTTTAAAAGATATATATTTTTTCCTTTTATAACTTTTTAATTTGTATTATATTTAATTATTTGAATACACTATTAAAGTTTTAATGTTCTAATTTTAAGGCAATCATTAGGACTTTATTTATAATAATGCAATGGCATCCCACTCCAGTACTCTTGCTTGGAAAATCCCATGGACAGAGGAGCCTGGTAGGCTGCAGTCCATGGGGTCGCTAAGAGTCAGACATGACTGAGCGACTTTACTTTCACTTTTCACTTTCATGCATTGAAGAAGGAAATGGCAACCCACTCCAGTGTTCTTGCCTGGAGAATCCCAGGGACGGGGGTGCCTGGTGGGCTGCCGTCTGTGGGGTCGCACAGAGTCGGACACGACTGAAGCGACTTAGCAGTAGCAGCAGCAGCAGCAGCAGCATATATATTGTTTAAGAGTGTACTCCAGTTTGAACATTATTCTTCCTGTCATAATCAAAACCAGATCATAACTGATGCCTTGTCCAGAACCAAGCAGAGTTGTTATTAGCAGAAGAGTAGAATCAGTGGAATTACTATTTAACAACACTAAATGCAAATTTACATTAAATGATACAGCTGCACTTCAACTTTGTTAGTTTTTTCTTTGGTGTAAAGTGAGAGTGAAGTCACTCAGTCATGTCTGACTCTTTGCTACCCCATGGACTGTCGCCTACCAGGCTTCTCTGTCCATTGGATTCTCCAAGCAAGAGTACTGGAGTGGCTTGCCATTTCCTTCTCCAGGGGATTTTCCTGACTCTGGGATCGAACCCAAGTCTCCCACATTGCAGGCAGATGCTTTACCATCTGAGTGGATTAGCTGTCAATCTGGCTCCTTTCACACTAAACAGAAAAGAGAGAAGATAGTTGCGTACTGACTAAAAATGGATATGTGATGAAAACACATTTTTATCTTATACTGATATTGTTTTAATTGCTAAGTCATATTTGACTTTTGTCCCACAGGCTCCTCTGTCCATAGGATTTCCTAGGCAAGAATACTGGAGTTGGTTGCTTCTCCAGGGAAGTTGGTCCCCTTCTCCAGGGAATCTTCCCATCCCAGGAATCGACCCCATGTCTCCTGCATTGCAGATGGATTTTTTACCATTGGGTCATCTGAGAAGCCCATTTTAATCTGTAGAATGATAAAATGTATATAATCATACATTTCATTAATTAGTCGAAACAGTCCATCATATTGACCAAGATGTTTCAGTTACATGGGTGGCCAACATCTGCTAGATGGAGAATGTGTGCTTGGCTCTGGGTACCTCTGAAAAGAAAGATGTGTAATGCAATTCCAGTGAGATCTTCCATGAAACTATTATTTTAAGTGATTGAAAATTCAGTACAAGGTAAAATATTTAATAAAGTATACATGAATAGTAATGTAGCATAAATAATTCTGTGGAGAAGGAAATGGCAACCCACTCCAGTGCTCTTGCCTGGAGAATCCCATGGAGGGAGGAGCCTGGTAGGCTACAGTCCATGGGGTCACAAAGGGTCGGACACGACTGAGCGACTTCACCTCACTTCACTTCATAAATAATTCTGAGTGCTGAATGTGGATGCTCTGGGAAAGAGGAAGATTCACCCATTTAATCCTGTCCAGCAGTGGAGGACTGGATACATAAAAATATGCAGAAGCTATCACAATTCAAAAGTAATTCAAGGAACTGAGAATACATAGCCTGGAAAATAACAGAGTTATTTTTCTATCTTGAGATAACCTCTACTGACCTATAGGAGTAGACAGAGACTACTTTTGGGGAGCTCAAAATCACACTGAGAAGCCCAGATAAGAAAGAAAGTATGGAATACTGTAAAAATAAATAAATAAATAAATACTAAAACTCAGATGGTAAAGAATCTGCCTGCAATGCAGGAGATTTGATCCCTGGATCTGGAAGATGCCTTGGAGAAGGGCATGACAACCCACTCCAATATTCTTGCCTGGAGAATTCCATGGACAAGGGAGTCTGGCAGGCTACATTTTATGGATTGCCAAGAGTTAAACATGACTTAGCAATTAACATACACACAACTATTTACCAGTTCAAAAATGGAACCTGCTAATTTGAAAGTTAATGGGTTTTCCCAGAAACGGAAGGAACAAATAAATTTGTATTAATCATCTTCCGCTGGTCTTCATAATCTGGATACTCTATATACTACTGCTGCTGCTGCTACTGCTAAGTTGCTTCAGTCGTGTCCAACTCTGTGTGACCCCATAGACGGAAGCCTACCAGGCTCCCCCATCCCTGGGATTCTCCAGGCAAGAACACTGGAGTGGGTTCCCATTTCCTCCTCCAAGGCATAAAAGTGAAAAGTGAAAAGGAAGTTACTTAGTCGTGTCTGACTCTTAGCGACCCCATGAACTACAGCCTACCAGGCTCCTCCATCCATGGGATTCTCCAGGCAAGAGTACTGGAGTGGGGTGCCATTGCCTTCTCCATCACCCTTTTCACAAACACAGTCCCAAGGCTAATAGTTCCTTCGTTTAGATGAGGAAAAGATACTCAGGAGGCTATTCTTCACCAAAAATCCAGGGGCAAGTATAGCCAAGATGTATTAAGTTGTGTCTGATTCTTGCAACCCCACAGACTGCAGCATGCCAGGCCTCCATGTCCATCACCAGCTCCCAGAGTTTACTCAAACTCATGTCCATTGAGTCAGTGATGTCAGAAACATCATAAAGGAGATTCTTTCCCCAGTTGGTGATGAGTAGATTATGGAATCGATATTGTTTTTTCAAACTCTGAAATAGTATGATTTGGCAAGAAGCATAGGTTTAAGCTTAAGTTCAGGCCAATATGCAAATTTTTTCAAAGACTATTCAGTGGACATGAGTTTGAGAAAACTCCAGGAGATAGTGAAGGACAGGGAAGCCTAATGTGCTGCAGTCCATGGGGTTGCAAGAATCAAACACAGCTTACTGACTTAACAACAACAACTTTTAACTAGCCCCAGGACTGGTTAATAATAGTACTGGTAAAATATATAAACTATCAAGTATAATACCACCAGTATTAAATACAGCATATCACTTATANCAGTCCACGGGGTTGCAAGAATCAAACACAGCTTACTGACTTAACAACAACAACTTTTAACTAGCCCCAGGACTGGTTAATAATAGTACTGGTAAAATATATAAACTATCAAGTATAATACCACCAGTATTAAATACAGCATATCACTTATATTGCATACTATCTTGTGAGATGTACCTATATAGAGACACAGAAAGAGAGAAGGAGATCTCTCCAAGGCTATCCCACCTAGCATGGTCAGGATAGCTTTGCTAGGGGTTAACATTCTTCAAAGGAACTTTTCTTTCAAATGGAAAAGCCAGCTGAACTTTACTTCCTGGACATCATGGTTTATAGCTTTGGCATCTTCACACGTAATGATTGATCAGCTGAAGAAAGACTTAGAATCAGTAAACCGTTTTCTCCACTATGAATTGACAATAGGGCACAAAGGTACCCACATTAATGAGGATGCACCATTAGGCCTTCCAGAGATGAATGACAAGGCTCTGTATAAGCTGACCATTGCACCAATAGAAAGTTGCTTTGGCCTATTCTCAGTCTTGTTAAAGGCAGAACCTTCTCATGTTATAAAGTAAAAGTAAAGGAAAGTGAAGTCTCTCAGTCATGTCCGACTCTTTGCGACCCCATGGACTGTAGCCTACCAGGCTCCTCCATCCATGGGATTTTCCAGGCAAGAATACTGGAGTGGGTTGTCATTTCCTTCTCCAAGTGTGTTATAGACAGTGTTTAAAATAGTATACATTTGCATATGCATATATAAAATTATTTTCCCATAAGCCACTGAAATCATACCATTTTTAATCTTTATGTTTTTAAATTTAATGGAATATTTTCTATCAAAAAACTTAATTGGAATTATAATATGCTCAGGTAATATGCCAAGCAGGGTTAATTTCCTAACAAGGCACTGGGTCCAAACCTGATGGGTTGATGAACAGCATATACAAGAGCTGAGTGAGCAAAAAGGGGACATTAAGCAACTTGATTAGAAAGCATGGTGAATATTTTAGTAATAATTACATTAATTCTTCAAAAGTTTTACTAGAGCCTGATTTTAATTTTTCTTCTTATAACATTTTCTCAACTTAAGCTAAATATAGTTAGGAGGTGTGGAGAAACAAGAGAAGTAAAGAAAGAAAGAAACGAGGCTGTTTTCTAATAGTATTTCATTTGTGCAAAGACAGGAAAAAGTTAGAAATAAGAACAGGAAGCCTTAAGAACACAAAAATTTGCAAGAAGGGAGGCCAAGATAACTCAGAGAGGGGAATGTCACTCAACACCTTTCTCTGCTACTACTCTGACTTGAACCTTCCCTAGTGCATGAAATATGATAACTTATTTTATTAATGATTCAGCTACATTTGTTTTAATTTGTAAAGCAATTCTCATTTGTTTTTCAACTGCATTCACAGTGGTCAGAGTCAAAGGACCTCTCAGCATTTCTTCATGTTTACTTTCTCAATAAATACATTAAAAATGGCCAAGCACATATATCTGAGTCTATCTTTCAGGCATGGATCTCTCCATCTCTTTTTCTCTCATACATGCAAAACCTCACTTTGGCTTTGCCAGGGAATAATTCTGCCCTTGGCTAAGTTGGAACATCTGGGTCCTGATCTCATGGTCCTTGGAAGATAAGCAAAAAATAAAATTGTTCTGAATTCCTAATGCCTTCTCTAGTAAGCATTTTATGAGAATAATAGTCTCTTTGGGAAATGGAAAAATGATTGAAAGGATCACATTCAACTCTGGACTAAAGCTTTAATGAGGGACCATCTGAAAAAGGGGAGCAAGCTTGCAAACAGTGCAGGGGCCCTGACATTCATGCAGAAACTGAAGGAAGGACAGGAAGAATCAGTCACAGAGAGATGGAAATTTTTGGCACTTAACAAAATACTTCTGGCAAATTAGCAAGTTTTTGTCAAATCACTGAAACAAGTCTATTTGGAAAACATGAAATGCTGCATATTATAAATTTTAGCAGATCCATTTTACATGCAAACAAGAAAACATCTGCTCAGCAGAAACACCCATGGTGTATTCTAAAGTTTAGAAAACATGGCTATACAAAGTTGTTATTTTTCCATTTAGAGGTAAAATGGCAAATTATCGTAGTAATTTGATAATAGGGGTATCTAAGTTAACCTAGCTGGTACAAAACAAATACATATTCAACACAATTTTCTTTTTTTTGCAATGTGAAGTTGGCCACATTTTGGGAGAAACTTGCAATCTAGTGCAAAATGATATGTGTTTACTGTTAGGTTCTTCCTCATTAATATTTCAGCCTTTCAAATAATCTATTCAGGCCACATTACAATAAGCATAATAGACTTTACACATGTGGGTGAACTTTTGCTTAGGTTGCTACTTCTCTCATATTCTTTTCAAGAGATGAAATGTTGATAAAAATTTTCAAGAGAAACAAAAATATCTCTCATCTCCTTTACCCAGATCTCCCAGTTCTTAAGATTTTACTATCTTACCCATATAACTCAATCTCTCTTTATATCCATCTCTTTGTCTGACATACATATACATACACATGCACATATAATCTTGAGAGTCCCTTGGACTGCAAGGAGATCCAACCAGTCCATTCTGAAGATCAGCCCTGGGATTTCTTTGGAAGGAATGATGCTAAAGCTGAAATTCCAGTACTTTGGCCACCTCATGGAAAGAGTTGATTCAATGGAAAAGACTCTGATGCTGGGAGGGATGGAAGGCAGGAGGAGAAGGGGATGAAAGAGGATGAGATGGCTGGATGGCATCACTGACTCGATGGACATGAGTCTGAGTGAACTCCAGGAGTTAGTGATGGACAGGGAAGCCTGGCATGCTGCGATTCATGGAGTCTCAGAGTCGGACACAATTGAGCTACTGAACTGAACTGAACTGATCACCTATACTTGCATTGATGATGATGATATCTCAACAGTGTGGAATCATAGGATCTAGCCTGAGTAGGTAAGTAAATACCACGTGGTTTTATACTATCTCTACTTTTTCTCACTACAAATCTTAGTTAAAATAGATAGAAGAGAGAGTCTGTTACCAATAGGACAGAGTGAATACTGGATCTTCCCACAAGTATCAGTTATAAATTCTGGTTCCATTCTTATGCAAATGAGAGTTATATACTCTGAACAAAATATATCACACTACTATCTAGGGCTCTGGAAAGTTTTAAAGTAAAGGTTGTCAAATATTGAAAGTAAATCAAAACTTGGAATAACAAAAAAATATTGAAGTAAATTTCACAGTTTTATTTTTTTTCCCCTGAGGGTGGCCATAAATTTCTGACCATGATGGCAGAGTATGAGGGGCACACTTCTGGAAAAAGAGTCTAAATCTATTTGCTTGAGAAATCAATGGAAGGAGTTCAGGGCAATAAAATTCTGCTAGAGATTTAGGAAAACCCTAGAAAGGAGAGAGCCAAAGAAGAGGGAAAAAGTCCATGTGTATCAGCAAAGATTTATAGCTGACTCCAAATCTGCATGGGGAAAACTGAAAGCAGCTTTCTGCTAGGGCTGAAAGCACTGAACTGAGATGTGAACTGCCATATAATCACTGCATGTCACTTTAAAGTTTGAGTCTAGGCAATTTAATTGGCCAATAAAACAAAAACATGCATACTTTGGGGGGATATATGGAGAATTCATGGTCTACACAACATAATATATAAAGTGTTCAGGATAAAATTGACATCCTTAACATACAGGAAGCAAGAGTGTATTACTCTGTTTTAAGAATAGGCAATAAACTGGTGCAAAACTTGAGATGACCAGGAAGTAGAATTCTCAGAAGCTGATATAAATATGTTTAGTGGTCAGGTAAAGTAAAATATGAAGAAAGCTGAGCACCAAAGAACTGATGCTTTTGAACTGTGGTGTTGAAGAAGACTCTTGAGAGTTCCTTGGACTGCAAGGAGATCCAACCAGTCCATTCTATAGATCAGCCCTGGGTGTTCTTTGGAAGGAATGATGCTAAAGCTGAAACTCCAGTGCTTTGGCCACCTCATGCAAAGAGTTGACTCATTGGCAAAGACTCTGATGCTGGGAGGGATTGGGGGCAGGAGGAGAAGGGGACATTAGAGGATGAAATGGCTGGATGGCAACACCGACTCGATGGACGTGAGTTTGAGTGAACTCCGGGAGTTTGTGATGGACAGGGCGGCCTGGCGTGCTGCGATTCATGGGGTCGCAAAGAGAAGAACACGACTGAGCAATTGAACTGAAGTAAACTGAAAGTAAAATATGTTACTTTCAGTAGCATATGTTTTTCATTTAAAAATAGAAATATAAGAAAAGAAGTAGAAAATATAAGAAATAACCGAATGCAATATCTAAAGAAAATTTTGGAACTGAAAATAACATTTAAAATAAGAAATATACTAGTTTTACTTATTAATAAAAGAAATAGAAGAAAAAATAAAATTGAAGACAGATGATATATATATGTATACATATATAAATATATATGTATATAAATTATACATTGAGAAGAAGAGATAAAAGACTGCAAGATGTACAAAGTTTTAAAGATTTAAGGAAGGTTAATAAAAAAATTATCCTTTCTCAAAAGGGGATGAGAGAGAGACTAGAGATAACAACATATTTGAATAAACAGAGGCAGGAAAGTATCCAAATGTGATAAAACATAAATTCACAGACTTAAGAAACTTAGCCCATTAGTGCAAGAAACCTATTAAAACCTAAATTAGATAAATTTGAAAAAAATCACATTTAAGCATATAAGAGTCAAACACTAAGGACTAATATTAAAATAAAATTTTGCAAAAAAATAAAAATGACAATATAAAAAATTACATATTAAGCATAAGGAAAATACAATCTAAACCATTATAGACTTCTAAACAAAAACATGAAGAATATAAAATAACAGAAAACCTTTGAAAGGACTGAAACCAAAACAAGAAACAAAAAACAAACATTAACAAAGAATTCTGTGTTCAGTGAACATACCCCCAAGAATTAGGTTTATAGGCATTTTTCATGTAAATAAAAAATTAAGGGAATTTGTTAACTTCAGACTGATATGGAAATACAGTCTAAAATAAATTCTGTAGGTTGAAGGAAAATGATAGCAGAGAACACTTGAATACTCAAGAAAAATGAAAGAGCAATAGAAATAATGAACATGTGTGTAAATAAAGCTATATTTGCTCCCAATTTATTTAAACACATATATTTGCATAAAAGGTATATTTCAAGCATAAATGCATGAAAAACGTGATGATGCCAATGAGAGTTCCAGAGAAACATCTACTTCTGCTTTACTGAATACGCCAAAGCCTTTGACTGTGTGGATCACAACAAAACGTGGAAAATTCTTCAAGAGAAGGGAATACCAGACCACCTATCCTGCTTCCTGAGAAATCTATGGGCAAGTCAAGAAGCAACAGTTAGAACTGGACATGGAACAATGGGCTGGTTCCAAATAGGAAAAGGAGTACTTCAAGGTTGTATAGTGTTCAGTTCAGTCACTAAGTCGTGTTGGAAGATTTGTGACCCCACGAATCACATCACGCCAGGCCTCCCTGTCCATCAACCAACTCCGGGAGTTCACTCAGACTCACGTCCATCGAGTCGGTGATGCCTTCCAGCCATCTCATCCTCTAATGTCCCCTTCTCCTCTTGCCCCAAATCCCTCCCAGCATCAGAGTCTTTCCCAATGAGTCAACTCTTCGCATGAGGTGGCCAAAGCACTGGAGTTTCAGCTTTAGCATCATTCCTTCCAAAGAACACCCAGGGCTGAACTCTCTCAGAATGGACTGGTTGGATCTCCTTGCAGTCCAAGGAAATCTTGAGTCTTCTCCAACACCACAGTTCAAAAGCATCAATTCTTTGGTGCTCAGCTTTCTTCACAGCCCAACTCTCACATCCATACATGACCACTGGAAAAACCATAGCCTTGACTAGATGGACCTTAGTTGGCAAAGTAATGTCTCTGCTTTTGAATATGCTGTCTAGGTTGGTCATAACTTTTCTTCCAAGGAGTAAACATCTTTTAATTTCCTGGCTGCAGTCACCATCTGCAGTGATTTTGGAGCTGAGAAAAATAAAGTCTGACACTGTTTCCACTGTTTCCCCATCTATCTCCCATGAAATGACTGGACCAGATATCATGATTTTCATTTTCTGAATTGGTTTTAAGCCAACTTTTTCACTCTCCACTTTCACTTTTATCATGAGTCTGTTTAGTTCCTCTTCACTCTGCCATAAGGGTGATGTCATCTGCATATCTGAGGTGATTGATATTTCTCCCGGCAATCTTGATTCCAGCTTGTGTTTCTTCCAGTCCAGCATTTCTCATGATGTACTCTGCATATATGTTAAATAAGCAGGGTGACAATATACAGCCTTGACGTACTCCTTTTGCTATTTGGAACCAGTCTGTTGTTCCATGTCCAGTTCTAACTGTTGCTTCCTGACCTTCATACAGGTGTCTCAAGAGGCAGGTCAGGTGGTCTGGTATTCCCANCTGTCTCTTATACACATCTAGATGTGTATAAGAGACAGGCCTTGACGTACTCCTTTTCCTATTTGGAACCAGTCTGTTGTTCCATGTCCAGTTCTAACTGTTGCTTCCTGACCTGCATACAGGTTTCTCAAGAGGCAGGTCAGGTGGTCTGGTATTCCCATCTCTTTCAGAATTTTCCACAGTGTATTGTGATCCACACAGTCAAAGGCTTTGGCATAGTCAATAAAGCAGAAATAGATGTTTTTCTGGAACTCTCTTGCTTTTTCGATGATCCAGCAGATGTTGGCAATTTGATCTCTGGTTCCTCTGCCTTTTCTAAAACCAGCTTGAACATCTAGAAGTTCACGATTCACATACTACTGAAGCCTAGTAATTTTGAGCATTACTTTACTAGCATGTGGATGAGTGTAATTATGCGGTAGTTTGAACATTCTTTGGCATTGCCTTATTTTTTGGATTGGAATGAAAACTGACCTTTTCCAGTCCTGTGGCCAATGCTGAGTTTTCCAAATTTGCTGGCATATTGAGTGCAACACTTTCACAGCATCACCTTTTAGGATTTGAAATAGCTCAACTGGAATTCCATCACCTCCAATAGCTTTGTTTGTAGTGATGCTTCCTAAGGCCCACTTGACTTTACTTTCTAGGATGTCTGGCTCTAGTTGAGTGTCTCTAGGAAGGGATAAAGAGGGGCCAAAAATACCTTCAGAATTTAGGTTCCTAGTGATACCATGAAGCACAAGCTGAAATTAAGATTGCTGGGAGAAATATCCATAACCTCAGATATGCAGATGACACCACCCTTATGGCAGAAAGTGAAGAGGAACTAAAAAGCCTCTTTATGAAAGTGAAAGAGGAGAGTGAGAAAGTTGGCTTTAAGCTCAACATTCAAATAACTAAGATCATGGCATCCGGTCCCATCACTTCATGGCAAATAGATGGGGAAACAGTGGAAACAGTGTCAGACTTTATTTTGGGGGCTCCAAAATCACTACAGATGGTGATTGCAGCCATAAAATTAAGACGCTTACTCCTTGGAAGGAAAGTTATGACCAACCTAGATAGCATATTAAAAAGTAGAGAAATTACTTTGTCAACAAAGGTCTGTCTAGTCATGGCTATGGTTTTTCCAGTAGTCATGTATGGTTGTGAGAGTTGGACTATGAAGAAAGCTGAGTGCCGAAGAATTGATGCTTTTGAACTGTGATGCTGGAGAAGACTCTTGCAAGTCCCTTGGACTGCAAGGACATCCAACCAGTCCATCCTAAAGGAGATCAGTCCTGGGTGTTCATTGGAAGGACTGATGCTGAAGCTGAAACTTCAATACTTTGGCCACCTCATGTGAAGTGTTGACTCATTGGAAAAGACCCTGATGCTGGGAAGGATTGGGGGCAGGAGGAGAAGGGGATGACAGAGGATGAGATGATTGGGTGGCATCACCGATTCGATGGACATGAGTTTGGGTGAACTCCAGGAGTTGGTGATGGACAGGGAAGCCTGGCGTGCTGTGATTCATGGGGTTGCAAAGAGTCGGACATGACTGAGCGACTGAACTGAACTGACTGAGTGATACCACTTACCAAGGTAAGGAGCATGGAGGAAAGCCAGTTTTGGGGTGAACATATTAAATTGCTTTTGGACACATTAATTAAGTGGAAATGCCTCGTAGTAATTGAGGCTGCAGTTTCCTAATAGGATATCATCATCAGTGAAAGAATCATCAANCTGAACTGAACTGACTGAGTGATACCACTTACCAAGGTAAGGAGCATGGAGGAAAGCCAGTTTTGGGGTGAACATATTAAATTGCTTTTGGACACATTAATTAAGTGGAAATGCCTCGTAGTAATTGAGGCTGCAGTTTCCTAATAGGATATCATCATCAGTGAAAGAATCATCAATGTGGAACCCCAGAAACAGATGAAGTCACCAAGGAAGTAATAATATCTTTTAAAGAAGTCAAATTAGGCTTGGGAAACCCAGTATTTCAGGGAGAGGCAGATATCAATATCAGTCAGTTTGTCATTTCACTCATGTCGGACTCTTTGCAACAATACGGACTGTAGCCTGCCAGGCTCATCTATCCATGGGATTCTCTCCAGGCAACAAAACTGGAGTGGACTGCCATTTCCTCCCAAGGGATCTTCACAGCCCAGGGATCAACCCGTGTTTCTTATGTCTCCTGCACTGGCCCGTAGGTCCTTTACCACTAGCACCACCTGAGAAGCCTGTGTGTGTGTGTGTAGCCAAGATATGAAGAATATATATACATATATACACATACACACAGGATCTTGTGTACATATACAAATAAGGATATATATATATATACACACACACACACACATATATATGTGTATATATATTGGAGAAGGCAATGGCACCCCACTCCAGTACTCTTGCCTGGAAAATCCCATGGATGGAGGAGCCTGGTGGGCTGCAGTCCATGGGTTCACTAAGAGTCGGACAGGACTAAGTGACTTTGCTTTCACTTTTCACTTTCATACATTGGAGAAGGAAATGGCAACCCACTCCAGTATTCTTGCCTGGAGAATCCCAGGGATGGGGGAGCCTGGTGGGCTACTGTCTATGGGATTGCACAGAGTCGGACACGACTGAAGTGACTTAGCAGCAACAGCATATGTATATATATATAAATATGGATATAACCAAGAAGGAAATGTCAGAGTGAGTCAGGGGACTTAGCAAGGAGTCACATCTCAGAAGCCAATGATAGAGAAGGCTAGAAGAAATTAGGCAATTTGTAATTAGAAAATGATTGGTAACTTTGGCCAAGAAAGATTCAGCAGAGTCATGAAGGGGAGCCGATGGTCATGGATTGAAGCCTAAACGAGGAATTGGAGAGATGAAGGCAGCGACTGTAGATTATTCTTTGGGAGAATTTGATTGTGGAGGGTAAGGGAAATGAGCAGAGGTGCTAGAAGTAGAGGGTGGATTTCTTTGAACCATTAAGGGATTCAGTTTCCAGGAAAGAGGAAATCTCTATGGGAGTTGGGTGAAGATCAACTAGGAGAAGAAACGGAAGAATTTGTCTTAGATTGGAGAAGAATGTTTATTGGTCTGTTACAGGATCCCAGGAGGTAAAATTGGACTCAGTTGTATATGTTTAAGTTTGTGGTTTTGGAAGGAGAGTTTTCAAGTGCTTATCTGATAGCCTCAATCCTCTCTCTGAAAAGGTACCCAGTTTATTGCTAGAAGGGAGCAGCAATTAGGAAGGTAGTCTGACCAGAATAAGATGTGGAATGTTTGCTCTGGCAATAATGCCCACTGAGTTTGGAGACCATAAATTTGGAATGACGCCAATCCATCCCCTCATGTCATTTCTTCCAAAAGTGTTCCGCAGCCAAGGCATGAGATGGGGAGAAGACAGATGGTTACATTGATATAAGACAGAATTTGAATGCAAGCATAGTGAGTCCCCTATATATGAACATTCAAGTTGTGAAATTTCAAAGATGAGAACATGCATTTGTATGTCCAATCACATAAGTTAGTTCTATTGAGGAGGCTCTGTTACTTTTAGAGGGACAGGACCCAGGTACAGAACCGTTTACGGAGGTTGCAGCAGCCATTCATAATGCAATCCAGCGCTATCGTGTCATCTCCAATAAAAGAAAAAGAGCTACTCCCCAGACATCACTGGACCATTTTTTTAAGAGGGTAGATGGAATTGAATCCAACAAGAAATCAGAAGGTGCACCATTAAAATCAGGTGTGAGTGAAATGGCAGCTTGCCCTCCAGGTGCTATTGCTGATGATCCTTCAGGTCTACTATCTCCCACATCCTCCCCCACCTCCCATCAATAACTCTGCTTGCCTGTTCACTCAGTACCAGCTCCTCTATGCTGGCTGTTATACTGTACTACTGTGCTTTTCATGGTACTGTACTATAAAATTGAAAATGTTTCCTTTGTTTTTGTTTGCTTTTTAATGTATTATTTGTGTGAGAAGTATTATAAACCTATTATAGTACAGTACTGTATAAATGGTTGTGTTAGTTGGATACCTGAGCTAACTTTGTTGGACTTGGGAGCAAATTAGACTTCTGAACATGCTCTCAAGATGGACCTCATTTGTATGTAGGGAATTTACTGTATGATAGAAGAGCAAGAGATTGGGAGGGTGAGTGCATTTGTAGCAAAATGATTACAGTAATAGACAATGTAGTTCTAGTGGACAGGAAAGGAAATGAAGGTGGAAGGAGGCTAATGGTGGGGGAAAAAAATGTCAAAGAATTAAAGGGCTGTGATGAGGTCACAAAATATGTGTGGTAGGCGTAAGGAAGAGAAAACTGGACTGATAGGAAATTAGAAGCAGATATTTGTATATTAGAGTTTAAGGTGTCAGGGGTGGAACATTTCCTTCTCATGATAAGCTCTAGTATGTAGCCATAAAATACATCAGTCAGTCAGGGTTGTAGAAGTCAGCCGAGGAAATTTGAAGTGATGATAACAATATAGAGTTCACATCTGTGTGATATTTTACAGATTGCAAAGCACTTTCACAACCATTATATCACTTGACCTCATCCAATGAGATGGATAAAGCATGAATTATCTCAATTATTATTTTAATTTGATACATGAAACAATCGAGGCTTGAAGATATTAAGTATCTTACCAGGTTAGTTAAGTGAGGGAAATTCCAATTGGGATGAAATCACTAGCATCTGGATTAAAGCTAAAAAAAAAAAAACAGTTATTTACACCAATTCAACTACTTTCATGTTATGTATACACTGAATGAATATTCTTGATAGAATTTATAAAAACAATGCAACAATAACTTTTTTGGAAGAGTTGATGGACTCAAGGTTGTAGAGTGATTTTTTTTTGTTTTTCCCTCTAAACAAAGCATTCTTTACCTGCTTGATCACCTCCTGGTCATTTTGCAAGGATTAGGTGATCCTGTTCCCTGCCTCTACTCACCAACAGCAGGGCCCCTGTGAAGTTGTGCTTCTCATTTCTACTGTGGACTGGAGCCTTTCCAGAGCTCTCTGGGGCTCTCAGGCTGGGTGAAGATGGATGGAGATCAGATCCAGTGGCGGTAGGTGGAGGAGGGTCCAGGAAACAGACGCCAAGCGAGGTAATTCATCCAAATGGCAAAACAGAGGTGGAATCTAGGGAGCTGGAAGCAGCCCAAACAGGGTATGGGGGAGAGAGAGATGCCCTTCCATCTCCAGCTCAGATTTCTCCTTTGCCTCCGGTGCTTCATGCCGGCCTAGTCCAGTCCCAAACTGGGTGTCAGATTCCATCTCAACCCCAACCCTGGCTGTGTGCTGCTTCCTCTACCAGATCCCACATCTTGGCCTAAAAAATTATTAACTTCCCCCTTAATCCCCACCCTACCTTTCCACATTCTGTTCATCAGAAAATACTGCTTCAGCCAAGCCACTGTGGTATTTGGAAGAACTGAACTGGATTCTACTTTCTTTGTATCACTCTTTTGCTCTGTGACCCTGCATATGTCACTTTCTTTCTCTGGACCACATTTTTCTCATCTGTTGAATTAGTTGGTGGAATGACCCATAAAGGCAAATAGATCTCCACGTAAGTGCTAACTCAGGAGCACTGGTAGTGGCTTCTTGGATCTCTGTGTCAAGAGGGATTCTGAGGTGTGCTGATGTTCATCGTAACTAGCGCTTCCCCTTTCTTAGTGGCTCAGATGATAAAGAATCTGCCTGAAATGCAGGATACCCAGGTTCCATCCCTGGGTCAGGAAGATCCCTTGGAGAAGGGAATGGCTACCCACTGCAGTATTCTTGCCTGGACAATTCCATGGACAAAGGAGACTGGTGGACTATAGTCAATGGAGTCGAAAAGAGTTGGACATGATTGAGCAACTAACATTAAGATAGTGGTTCTCAAACAACAGTGTGCATCGCAGTTATCTGGAGAGCTCATTAAAATACAAAGTTCTGGGCCCCACACCCAGAATTGTCAATTCAGTGGGTCTGAAGTATGGCCTGAGAAGTTGCCACTGTAGCAAATCCTCAGGTGAAGCTGACACTGTTGGTCCAGGGACGACACTAGAAACATTATTGCAGTATTTACAGGGGCGACACTAGAAACATTATTGTAGTATTTAATTTCTATGACTCAGTTTCGTTTTCTTGAAACAGTGCAAATGTCATCACTAGTTAGGTGACACAGATGCACAGACTTAAGGCCCCAACTTCTTTAAGAAATGTTAAGGGAAGTTAGAGATGCATTAAGCAGTATATAAGTTATACATCTGGGCTTAAAAAAACAACCTTTAGGTCCATCCACGTTGCTGCAAATGACATTATTTCATTCTTTTTATGGACCTAGACTTTATCACTTTAAGTGAAACAAGTTAGGCAAAGACAAATATCATGTGTTATCACTTATGTGTGGAACCTAAAAATATAATACAAATGAACTTATTTATTAATACAAAAGAGTATTAACTCACAAACATAGAAGACAAATTTATGGTTACCAAAGAGGATAGTGGAGGTGGGGGAGGGCAATGATAAATTAGGAGTTTGCAACTAACATATAGTGTACTTCTCTGGTGGCTCAGAGGTTAAAGCATATATGTGTTTGTATATGTTATGAAACATATACATAACATATACAAACACATATATATATAAATATATATAAATAAAATCAACAACATGGACCTACTGTATAGCACAGGGAAATATACTGAGTATCTTATAATAACCTGTAATGTAAAAGATTCTGAAAAAGCATATATATATATGGCTGAATCACTGCTTTACTAACAGAACATTTTAAATCACCTGTACCTCAATAAGAATAAGAAGGGAAAAACAGATCCCAGAAACCCAGAAATCCTTGCCCCTTTCACCACATAAGGACACAATAAGAGGATGGCCACATGTGAACTGGACAATGAATCTTCCAGGACCATGATTCTTGGATATAAATTTCTGTTGTTTATTTATAAGAAAAGAGCTACAGGCATAAAGTTCTATATTTTTCCAGTTCATAATCAACTAGTAGGATGAGTAGAAAGAGGATGGGCTTTGGAGTCAGACATACCTAAGTTTAGATACTGACCCTACAGTTTAGTTTATTAATTATTTGACCCTGAGCCAGTTACCAAACTCCTCAGCTTCACTTTGCATAATAAGCTCACCGCATTTTCTGTTTCGTTCACTATTTCCAACGCCTAACTTACAGTCAGTAGTTAAAGATATTCTTTGAATGAAAACACAGTGATTTGTCATAGACAAACCTGCACTTCCGTAGACATTATGCTCTCTTTGTAGAGATTAACAAATAAATTCTCAGTAAGCTTTAGGAAATGTCATGCTAAGTGTGCACCAAGACTCAACTGTGATAAAACGCAGCTTCTTTATTTCTTACAGTGACTCTGATTTTGCTCATGAACCTCACCCTTCTTCTTTGCAGTGAGAAGTGGACAAGAGGAATTCGATGGTGAAAGTTAGCTCAGTTTCAGCTCTTCCAGAACTCCCTCTGCCCTCCTCAGGGTAAAAAGTGGCTATGAGATTTCATATGGTCATGAGAGGACCCCTCGCCGGTCCCTGTGGTTTAGTGGTTGGTCTGACGTTGCCTCTGGAATGATGGTTATAAGGGTGAAAATTGTTTAGTCTTATTCTTTGAAGCATATGATTCAACATTGCAGTAGAGTCCATCGTCCTGACTGTTTACCTCTGGTTGCTAAGCCCAAGCTTTCTGAGGCCTCCTTGTCCCTTTCCTGGGACCCTGCAGCTCTCTCATCATTCTCAGGACCCTTGTGTCTCCTCACCTGAGTAAGGGGGAATTTCTGGTCTTTTGCCTGCAGTGTAGCCTGGCTACTTGATCTCAAAGGTATATGGATTGAAAAGAGCCCAGAAATGAGCTCTAGAAGATCTGTGTTCAAGTCCTTTCCTTTCCTCCTACTAGCTGTGGGATTTGGAAGTAATTCTGTACCTCCCTTCATTTCTACTTCTTCATCCCTACCAATGGGATTATATAGTAGTACTGAAGGAAGAACGGATGTACTGAGAAAAAGAAATATGATTTGTAAAATTTCTTGTTAAAAGCGGACCTTTCTTCCATTCTTTGGATGATAATTTTTCAGAAGTTTCTATCTGTACTAACTCTGGAGAAATAAAGGAGAAGAGGATACTGATTATATTCTCACTTTGCTGACAGCCCCATGGGGGTGCCTGACCCACAGACTAAGTCATTGGAGAGAATCACTAAGGATTGTTGGAAATTGAGCACAGACCCAAGAGCCTGTGTTATGTGGTACTATTGCTTCAGCCCCAGAGGCTCTGGGCCTCATATATAATGGGACTAATACCAGCATCTTAATAGCAGTGTATTGTATATGAAGATTAAATGAAATGCCAGTAGCAGCATTTTATCACTAATATGGAAGTAATGGTGCAGAAGTTATAATTCAAATGCTAATTAAAATAAATATATTTGTCCTTCCTTTCATGGAACCACAGTCATCTCAGAGTTGGGAAAAAGAACAATGATATTTCATCACAACTCAAAGGAAATGAATGGAAATTTCACAGTTTAAAAGGCAAATGCATTAAAATGATTTTATTTTTGCTCTAATTTTGAAAGACAAAGCTCCCTAAGTTTAAGGGCTAGCAAGGAAGATCTGACATAGTGTGGGGGCTCTGGTGGCTTCTAAAATGGAGAACCTGAAATGAAAAGTAGGAATATAGAATTATCAACTTGACTCATTACTTTGCCAACAAAGGTCCGTCTAGTCAAAGCAATGATTTTTCCAGTAGCCATGTATGGATGTGAGAGTGGGGCTGTAAAGAAGGCCAAGCACCAAAGAATTGATGCTTTTGAACTGTGGTGTTGAAGACTCTTGAGAGTCCCTTGGACAGCAAGGAGATCAAACCAGTCAATCCGAAAGGAAATTAGTCCTGAATCTTCATTGGAAGGAGTGATGCTGAAGCTGAAGCTCCAATACTTTGGCCACCTGATGAAAAGAACTAACTCATTAGAAAAGACCCTGATGCTGGGGAAGATNCCCCTGGAGAAGGAAATGGCAACCCTCTCCAGTATTCTTGCCTGGAAAATCCCATGGACAGAGGAGCCTGACGGGCTGCAGACCATAGGGTTGCAAAGAGTCAGACACTACTGGGCATACAGGCACTAAGACTGAATAATATCCCATTCTACACATACAGACACATTTTGTCTATCCATCCATCCACTGATGGACACTGGAGTTGCTCTTCCTTTTCGTCATTGTAATGTCACTATCTGAGTGACACTATCTGAGCACAGATATCTGAGTCCCTGCTTGTAATTCTTTGGGGTACATGCACTCTTTGATTACTTTTCTTTTCCTCTGTGCCAGGTCTTCACTGTAGTAAACAGGATCGTCACTGCGCCAAGCAAACTCTTAGCTGCGGCATGTAGGACCTAGTTCTGTTACCTGGGATCAAACCCAGGTCCCATGCACTGGAAGCATGGAGTCTTAGCCACTGGACCACCTGGGAAGACCCTCTTGTCAACTACTTTTTAACTTGATATACAGTATCTGTCAAAAAATTACTCAGATAAGTGTACTACTCATGGAATTTTCACAAACTGAAGACTCCATGTAATCAGTACCCAGATAAAGGACTAGAATACCACCCGCCTCCTTAGAACTGCCCCCCCCACAGGCACTACCCTCCCCCCAACCAGGGTAACCAATATCCTGACAGCATAAGTAGCCTTCCCTGTCTTTTCACTTGGCACAAGAGGAATCACCCAGCATGTGTGTGACTTATGCAACACTGTGTTCATAATAGTCTTGCACGTATTTGTGAGTTAGTCACACTCACTCTTGTATGGCATTCTACTGTAAGATATATCACAACTGATTTTTCTGTTTCATCGTTGATGGGTGTTTATGGCTAGTGTCCAGATTGGGACTATCAGAGATAGTGTTGCTGTGAACATTCTAACACAGGTCTCTGGTGAACATATATACACATATCTGATCAGTATATACCTAGGAGCGGAACTGCCAGGTCAGAGGATATATACATATCAGCTTTAGCAGACAAAACCAAACAGTTTTCCAAAATGATTGGTCCAGGTTATACTCCTGCCATCAGAGTGCTTCACCAACACTTGGTAGTCTCTTTTCCATTTTAGCCATTCTGGTGAATATGCAGGGGGAGTGTTTTGTGGCTTTAGTTTGCTTCTCCCTGATAACTAATGATGCTGAGCACCTTGTCATGTATATTATTCCCTCTTACATTTTAGCGACAGGTCACAGCCCTCAACAAGAAGACACAGCAGGGCTCTCAACGTCTTACATGGCTGGGTCTCCAAGTCTCCCATCTAGCCAGGACTCATGATGAAATCCAGGCTTGACCTTTGTTATACAAGATAAGGCTGAGTTCTCTACTCACCTGGCCAGGTCGCTATCATGGGCTCTGGGCTGGATTAGACACGGCCAGCTTGGTCCTCAATCACTGTTTGTTCATAACTGTGTCTCAGGGTCCAGGCCTCTTGCCAAAAGTGCCAGATGTCACTGGGTTGGTGCTGGCTGATGCCAAAAGCCAACAAACATAAATGTGCAACTCTTAGGAACAATGCGTTCCTCTCTGGAAAGCACACCACAAATATGGGGAATTCCGCAATCAGAACTAAGAGTAAACCATGTCTGGTCTTGCTTAAGAGTCATGCCAACCAACTCCCTAAGCTAGACCTGCTCCATTGGTCCACTCAAATTCAACTTGATTCACTCTAGCAAGTATTACTGAGGCACTACTATGCACCAAGCACTGAGATAGATGATGCTAGGGTCACAGACATGAAGATAATCCCACCCCTCAGACAGCTTGCAGGAACATAACTATATCACAAGGCAGAATGTGATAAATGTCCTAAGTAAGGTATGCACATAATGCAGGTAGAACATCATGAATTTAATGGAGAGAAAATGTCTGGTTACAGAGAATCAAAGAGACTTCATGGAGAATGAGGAGTTTGAGATAAACTCTGAACAACAGGTAGGGTACCTCAACAGCTGGAAACTGATAGGGAAGGCCCTCTGGATGGCAGAACAGCATGAACTAAAAAAAGAGGTTGGGGTGGTAGAGGTAGGCTAGAGGAAGTATTACTTTGGTAGCAGAATGATGAAGGAGAAAACTCATGAAAGAAAAAATACTGATATGATGAAAAAAATATTTTTATTAAAAAAACCCACAAATATAATTAAAAGGCAAATATCACACTAGAAAAAGTTATTTGTGTCATAAAGTAGACTAGTGGGGTTGTTTACATGAATTCTAGCAATCCACGCAGTAAGTTATTAAAATGATGATGTAGAGCTACTTTGGGCACCTCATGCAAAGAGCTGACTCATTGGAAAGACTCTGATGCTGGGAAGGATTGGGGGCAGGAGGAGAAGGGGACGACAGAGGATGNAGGGGGGGGGTTGCTGCCGAATGAGTTTGCCACAGACTTGCAAACAAAACAATCCCTCCAGTTTTTCAAAGATTTTTGAGTTTCACAGTTGCAGATGAGGGATTATAGATCAAAGATAACAACATCAAAGGCCAGGCATGTCCCAACTATGCCTTCTGCGCTACTACTGGTGGTGCCTAACACGGCCACAGCAGCTCCACTTTGTGTGTGGGTCCTGGTCTCTGATCTCCAGCCCCAGGGACAGGGTACTGCCCAGTCCAGTCCAAGGCCTCCTGTGGGTACAGTTTTTTCCTTCCACACAGCAGCTAAGCAGGGCAAGGAGTTCAGACTCAAGCTGCTGGTGTTCCCAGGAACTTGACATAAGTGGGTCATGCCCTCTGTAAGGGCCAGTGTCCACTCAGCCAAGCACATCTCTCCACTAAGGCTTTTTTTCTCTTTTAAACACCACCAGAAGTATAAGTCCTATGGTCTGCAGTTTTACCAGTGTCACCACAGGTTAGGTAAAGCCCTCATCCTTGGCCCAGCTCTCTAATTCTCTGAAAATTTCTAAGCCCTTCCTTTCTGTCTATGGGATCACCACCCCAGAATCTTCTTCCCAGACTGTTCACTGAACTGAAACTTGATTTTCTATCGTTGGACTTTCCCTTCCCAGACCATCCTCCCAAGCAGATTCCTTGAGCAAGGGCTCCTTATTTTCTCATATGAACCTTGGTATTGCAGTGGGTCTGTCTCTTATACACATCTAGATGTGTATAAGAGACAGCTCCTTGTCCCACCCCCTCCTTCCCCTACTGCCTTCAGAGTCTGTTCTGTGCGTCTGTGTCTCTATTCTCATACAGATGGAAAGGACAAGAGACACACTTGGAAATGGCACCGACTTTGAGCAGCCACTATGCTGTGTTATTCCACTCGATCCTGAAGGCACTTTTGTGACACGGCTGTTCCTAGCACTGTTTTCCAAGTGAGAAACCATGACTGGAAGGAGAAAACCACTTACTTAGAGACACTCTTGACTTGGTAGAGTCAAGATTCAAAGGGAACCAGAAACTACTATGGGTTTGGTGAGTCATAGCAATGTTATAAAAGCACTTTAGAAGTTACTAAGAGTGGTGAGCTGAGCATATCCGACACTTGAAACAAATCACTTAGTACCCCCTTCACCACAAAATGTCAAAATTATTTTTAGTGATAAATATGAAACAAAACAAATAATGATAGGAAATGACAGGCAGGATATAACACTTTAAAAAATTAAATTGGGTATACATTACCTTGTTAGTAAAAGCAAAAAATAAATATCATAGTATAAACAAAAATATTACACCTCTCTGTTCTACTGTTTTAAATTTTAAATGCAAATATAAACTCCAGGTGATCACACAGATGGAAGCACATGATGGAATTAGGTCACATGATGAAATTATATTAACTTGAATTTTGTGCCTTTGTCTTTACAATTATTGTGCTGTCATTGCTTATTTTTAAACTAGAGTTTAAATGCATGGGTTGGAGACATGGAGTGGCACCCTAAGTGAGACTGAATGATACCATTAGAAAATTACACTTGAGTTCAGGTGTACTGTGAGCCAACCACTTTATGCATGTGACCCCAATTTAATCCTATATTCAAAGAAATAGGTGCATTATTACTGCTCCCATATTATTGATGAGGATGCCAGAGTTTAAATGAGGTAGAGTTTAAATGATCTGACCAAGGTCACAGGACTAGTGATTCAGTTCAGTTCAGTTCAGTCACTCAGTCGTGTCCGACTCTTTGCGACCCCATGAATCACAGCACGCCAGGCCTCCCTGTCCATCACCATCTCCCGGAGTTCACTCAGACTCACGTCCATCGAGTCCGTGATGCCATCCAGCCATCTCATCCTCGGTCGTCCCCTTCTCCTCCTGCCCCCAATCCCTCCCAGCATCAGAGTCTTTTCCAATGAGTCAGCTCTTCGCATGAGGTGGCTAAAGTACTGGAGTTTCAGCTTTAGCATCATTCCTTCCAAAGAAATCCCAGGAAGGGATTAAACTGTTGTGTGGTGGTGGGGGGTGGGCGGCTCTCGGTCAACCCTCTCAATCCTTCTGCTTTAGCCTTTCAATTTCGATTTATATCTGTCAACACACACTGTGCTTCACCTATTACCTCTTACTGAAGCCATGGAGTAGTTACTTTGTTTCAGTGATGAAAGCACTCTAGGTAAGCTTTCTGGTTTGCTTTTTGTTTTGTTTGCTTTCTTGTTTTGCTTTTACTTAGAACCCATAAATATAAAGGATAGGAAAGGTAGCAAAAACAGGGATTAGGGTAGATGCAAAATTTCCCTTTCAGAGGAGTATGCTCCTTAATTAATAAAATAATTAAGTAGCACTAATTCAAGGTACACTATCTCAGGAATGGTACTAAAACCCTTGGGAGAAGGAGGGTATCAAAAATTATATGCCATGAATTGGTCATAGGCATACATGTGACCCGTCCCACCCCACTCTATCCCTCCAGGTTGTCACAGAGCATCAGCTTTGGGTTCCCTGCTCCACACATCAAGCTGCCTCTGGCTATTTATTTTATATATAGCAATGTATATGTTTCAGTTGATGTATGGCAGAAGCTATCACAATATTATAATTAATTATCCTCCAATTAAAATAATAAATAAATATTAAAAGTTATAGGACAAGATTGCCATTTTAAAACACCATCTGGTTAAATATTGACAGAACTTCCCTTAATATTTTACTGTAAAATGAGACACAGAAAAAGGCAAAAGCTCACAATACTGATGAATCAGATTAACAGTTAACTTTTGGCCATGATGAGGCACATAGTGTATTGTTTTTTCCTGAAACATCATGTTTGAATTGTGTTTTAAGTGGGATAGATAAATATAACAAATTGCCTCACATAAATTTGGAAGTGGGGGCAGGGGGGGGGTTGCTGCCGAATGAGTTTGCCACAGACTTGCAAACAAAACAATCCCTCCAGTTTTTCAAAGATTTTTGAGTTTCACAGTTGCAGATGAGGGATTATAGATCAAAGATAACAACATCAAAGGCCAGGCATGTCCCAACTATGCCTTCTGCGCTACTACTGGTGGTGCCTAACACGGCCACAGCAGCTCCACTTTGTGTGTGGGTCCTGGTCTCTGATCTCCAGCCCCAGGGACAGGGTACTGCCCAGTCCAGTCCAAGGCCTCCTGTGGGTACAGTTTTTTCCTTCCACACAGCAGCTAAGCAGGGCAAGGAGTTCAGACTCAAGCTGCTGGTGTTCCCAGGAACTTGACATAAGTGGGTCATGCCCTCTGTAAGGGCCAGTGTCCACTCAGCCAAGCACATCTCTCCACTAAGGCTTTTTTTCTCTTTTAAACACCACCAGAAGTATAAGTCCTATGGTCTGCAGTTTTACCAGTGTCACCACAGGTTAGGTAAAGCCCTCATCCTTGGCCCAGCTCTCTAATTCTCTGAAAATTTCTAAGCCCTTCCTTTCTGTCTATGGGATCACCACCCCAGAATCTTCTTCCCAGACTGTTCACTGAACTGAAACTTGATTTTCTATCGTTGGACTTTCCCTTCCCAGACCATCCTCCCAAGCAGATTCCTTGAGCAAGGGCTCCTTATTTTCTCATATGAACCTTGGTATTGCAGTGGGTTGGTTTAGTTGTTTGTGTCCTATTTCTGCTCCCAGATTCCTGTCTCTTTCAGCATCTTGTAAGAACTCAGTGCCTATGGGGCCCGTGCTCATCTTACATATCTCCACCCACCCCCATCAGGAGCATCTCCTGTTTACTTGGTCTCTCCCACACCCTCACTAAGCATTACAGGCTGAATCAGTCCTCCCCATTTCAAGCCCTTTCCTTATCCAAGTAGATCTCACCATCTGAAGGATGACAAAGGTGCCCTGATGTCTTCATTGCTCGATTTCCTTCCTTACTCCATTTCAACTCTCCATTCTGTCAGTCCCAATCTGTATCTTATTGTTCAAAATATCTCCAACTCTAAAATAGCTAGTTTGGGCATTCTATTTTCTCTCTATAATCTTGTACTGTTCCAGTGTGCTTGTTGAATTACTATTAGTACAATAATTCTTTGACCCCTTTTGGGGACTTCCCCAGTAAATTGATTGATTCCTCATTACTCCCAATCCATCATCCCTCTTTTTTTTTTTGCTTTTTTATATCTCTCCTTTTCAAGTTTAGACTGAGTGGTCCATCATCTCCATAACTCTGTCACCAATATTCTAAGTTCCTTTATCCTGTTTCTTATATAATAGCTATTTGGCCAAATTCTAACAGAAGCAGAAGATATTAAGAAGATGTGACAAGAATACACAGAAGAAGTATACAAAAAGGTCTTCACAATCCAGATAATCACAATGGTATGATCACTCGTCTAGAGCCAGACATCTTGGAATGTGAAGTTGAGTGGGCCTTAGGAAGCATCACTATGAACAAAACTAGTGGAGGTGATGGAATTCTAGCTGAGCTATTTTAAATCCTGAAAGATGATGCTGTGAAAGTGCTGCACTCAATACACCAGCAGATTTGGAAAACTCAGCAGTGGCCACAGGATGGAAAGGTCAGTTTTCATTCCAATCCTTAAGAAAGGNCCTAGAGCCAGACATCCTGGAATGTGAAGTCAAGTGGGCCTTAGAAAGCATCACTATGAACAAAGCTAGTGGAGGTGATGGAATTCCAGTTGAGCTATTTCAAATCCTAAACCTAAAAGATGATGCTGTGAAAGTGCTGCACTCAATATGTCAGCAAATTTGGAAAACTCAGCAGTGGCCACAGGACTGGAAAAGGTCAGTTTTCATTCCAATCCCAAACAAAGGCAATGCCAAAGAATGCTCAAACTACCGCATAATTGCACTCATCTCACATGCTAGTAAAGTAATGCTCAAAATTCTCCAAGTCAGGCTTCAACAGTACATGAGCCATGAAATTCCAGATGTTCAAGCTGGTTTTAGAAAAGTCAGAGGAACCAGAGATCAAATGCCCAACATCCTTTGGAACATCGAAAAAGCAAGAGAGTTCCAGAAAAATATCTACTTCTGCTTTATTGACTATGCCAAAGCCTTTGACTGTGTAGATCACCACAAACTATGGAAAATTCTTAGGGATGGGAATACCAGACCTCTTGAGAAATCTGTATGCAGGTCAGGAAGCAACAGTTAGAACTGGACATGGAATAACAGATTGGTTCCAAATCAGTAAAAGAGTATGTCAAGGCTGTATATTGTCACCCTGCTGATTTAACTTATATGAAGAGTACATCATGGGAAATGCTGAGCTGGATGAAGCACAACCTGGAATCAAGATTTCGGGGAGAAGTATCAATAACCTCAACTATGCAGATGACACCACCCTTATGGCAGAAAGAGGAACTAAAGAGCCTCTTGATGAAAGTGAAAGAAGAGAGTAAAAAAGTGGGCTTAAAACTCAACATTTAGAAAATTAAGATCATGGCATCTGGAACCATCACTTTATGACAAGTAGATGGGGTGGAAACAATGACAGACTTTATTTTTTGGGGGCTCCAAAATCACTGTAGATGGTGACTGCAGCCATGAAATTAAAAGACACTTACTCCTTGGAAGAAAAGTTATGACCAACCTAGATGGCATATTAAAAAGTACAGACATTACTTTGCCTAGTCAAAGCTAGGTCTGTCTAGTCAAAGCTATGGTTTTTCCAGTAGTCATGTATAGATGTGAGAGTTGAAATATAAAGAAAGCTGAGTGCCGAGGAACTGATGCTTTTGAATTGTGGTGTTGGAGAAGACCCTTGAGAGTCCTTTGGACTACAAGGAGATCCAACCAGTGAATCTTAAAATAAATCAGTCTTAAATATTCATTTGAAGGACTGATGTTGAAGCTGAAACTCCAATACTTTGGCCACCGATGTGAAGAGCTGACTCATTTGGAAAGACCCTGATGCTGGGAGATTGAAGGTGGGAAAAGGGGATGACAGAGGATGAGATGGTTGGATGGCATCACTGATAGCATCATCAATGCACATGAGTTTGAGTAAACTCTGGGAGCTGGTGATGGACAGGTAGGCCTGGCATGCTGCATTCTGTGGGGCCACAAAGAGTAGACACCACTGAGTGACTGAACTGAACTGAACTGGCCCCAAATTCTAACCCTGGATTACCTGCCCTCACTTCCATCTCCTCTCTTTTATCTGCCTCAGAGGAGTTGGGGCTGCTGTAGTAATTTAGGTGATAGGGATGAACAGGATCTCCATCAGGCCTTTCTTTGTAGGGTGCTATAGATTTTATGTTTGTGTTGCCCTAAAATTCATATGTTGAAATCTTAATCCTCAATGTGACATTTTTGAGGGATGGGGCCTTTGGGAGGTAATTAGGTCATGTGGATGGAGGCCCTTATGGTGGGGTTAGTGTCTTCTGAGAAAAAGCATATGAGACACAAGAGTCCCCCCTACCCTCAATGTGTGATGGCCATCTATCTGGGAGTCAGAAAGAGGGCTTTCACCAGGAAATGAATTTTCCAGCACCTTGATCTTGGATTTACCAGCCTTCAGAACTGTAAGCATTAGTCTATAATAGTATTAGAATCAGAAAATGTAGATATTTAAAAATCTACATGTCTTATATGTAATGTTTGATCACAATTAGAATCAGAAAATGTAGATATTTAAAAATCTACATGTCTTATATGTAATGTTTGATCACAATTATTTAAATTAGAAACACACTGGAAGAAAGTACAATGAACTCTTAGCAGAGGTTATCCCTGCATCCTAAGACTGTGTGCCATTTTCTCTTTTTTTTCTGAATTTAATCACCTTCATAATTAAAATGATCTTTACAGGGAAATAAACATATATAGGAACATATGCATACCTCAGGAGCTTGCAAAAATTGCTAGCACAAAGTTGAAGATTGAGACTAGATTGTGGTCTTGTAGACGCGCAGGCTGGGCAAACATTTCAGTAAAAGTTGAAATGCTTTTAAAAATAAAGTTTCCTCTTTAAAAAATTATAGTGAAACAAATTGGCACTTGTCTTGCAAAGATAATTTTATGGTGGGGATTGACTCTGAAGCCACGAATTTGGGTGCTGGGTTATATATCAATTGTCTAATTTCTTCTCCATTCTGTAAAGTCTACTTTATAAGTACCTATCTTGGGAACTGGATAATGAAAAGAAGTTTGCTATTATGAAAGTAAAGTTAACTATTATGCTTTAAATAACAGAAATATCAATTACATTTTTGAGAATTTTCACATAGTAGGTCTTCAATAAATTTTGAAATTTATAAATTATTTCCTGGAATTTTTATACTGGGAATGATACAAATGTGCCATCTGACAAGTAAGGAAGGGTAAAATTTTTGATGCTTATATGACTATATAAATTCTTTTTCCTTCTCTCTTTGGCCATTTGAACCTTCTCTTGACTTCAAGATTTATTCATATCTTGCATCCATAACTGCTATAACCTTCAACTGTCATTTCCTCTATGACATTCTTTAGCTCATTATCTCTTTCAAAACTCATTATCATTCAAAACTCATTATCTCTTTTATTAAGCTACATATTTTCTTAAACAGTTCTTTCAAATAGTTAAACTCACTGCTATAGAAGATTCTAATCCCCTTGTAAAATGGCCTTAGTTTTGAACTGCTTTCCCTCTCATTTTGATCCTTCCTAAGTCTATCTTATTTCTGACTCCACAAGTATTCATATTGCAGCTGAATGTCCTTCTTTATTTGTCCAACTCTTTTATTTCTGTTGATCAGCACCATTTTCCTGGTCACTACCTTGGCTGTTCTGAATATTAACACTGGTTCATTGCCCTGGCTAGTAGTCTAATAATTCTTGGATCCTGGCCCCTTCTTAACTCCATTCCCACTACATCCGCTTTGGCACTTGGGTGGGATTGAAGCTACAGAACTTGGCTAAGAAAGGATACTGCAAGCCCCATGGGATATGATACTATTTTTTATAGTTAAAAAGCCACACAGAATATTGAAAAGATATCTGCATTCCCATGCTTACTGCAGCATTATTTACAATAGCCAAGACATAAAAAACAACCTGAGTGTCCATCAGTGGATGGTGGATAAAAAAGATATGGTAAATATATACAATGGAATTTTATTCAGCCATAAAAAAAGCAAACCGTGCTATTTGTAATGGCATCGTTGGACCTTGAGGGCATTATATTAAGTGGAAAAAGGTCAGAAAAATACTGTATGACCTCACTCATAATATATGTAGAATCTAAACAACTGAATTCATAGAAACGAAGAATGGGTTGGTGATTGCCAGAGGCAAGGGATTGAGGATATGGGTGAAGGTGGTCAAAAGGTGCAAACTTCCAAGTATAAAACAAAAAAGTCCTGGGGATGTAATAATGTACAGTATTATGACTGTAGTCAACAATGCTATATTGTAGATTTGTAAGTCACTTTAAAAAGTTGATCTTAAAAGTTCTCATCATAAGAAAAAGTTTGCAACTATATGAGGTGATAGATGTTAACTAAACTTTGTAGTAATTATTTCACATATATACATTTGTCAAATAATTAGTTACACCTTAAACTAATGCGATGTTGTATATCAATTATATTTCGATAAAATTAGAAAAAANCTTTATTTTTGGGGGGCTCCAAAATCACTGTAGATGGTGACTGCAGCCATGAAATTGAAAGATGCTTACTCCTTGGAAGAAAAGTTATGACCAACCTAGATGGCATATTAACAAGTACAGACATTACTTTGCCTAGTCAAAGCTAGGTCTGTCTAGTCAAAGCTATGGTTTTTCCAGTAGTCATGTATAGATGTGAGAGTTGAAATATAAAGAAAGCTGAGTGCCGAGGAACTGATGCTTTTGAATTGTGGTGTTGGAGAAGACCCTTGAGAGTCCTTTGGACTACAAGGAGATCCAACCAGTGAATCTTAAAATAAATCAGTCTTAAATATTCATTTGAAGGACTGATGTTGAAGCTGAAACTCCAATACTTTGGCCACCGATGTGAAGAGCTGACTCATTTGGAAAGACCCTGATGCTGGGAGATTGAAGGTGGGAAAAGGGGATGACAGAGGATGAGATGGTTGGATGGCATCACTGATAGCATCATCAATGCACATGAGTTTGAGTAAACTCTGGGAGCTGGTGATGGACAGGTAGGCCTGGCATGCTGCATTCTGTGGGGCCACAAAGAGTAGACACCACTGAGTGACTGAACTGAACTGAACTGGCCCCAAATTCTAACCCTGGATTACCTGCCCTCACTTCCATCTCCTCTCTTTTATCTGCCTCAGAGGAGTTGGGGCTGCTGTAGTAATTTAGGTGATAGGGATGAACAGGATCTCCATCAGGCCTTTCTTTGTAGGGTGCTATAGATTTTATGTTTGTGTTGCCCTAAAATTCATATGTTGAAATCTTAATCCTCAATGTGACATTTTTGAGGGATGGGGCCTTTGGGAGGTAATTAGGTCATGTGGATGGAGGCCCTTATGGTGGGGTTAGTGTCTTCTGAGAAAAAGCATATGAGACACAAGAGTCCCCCCTACCCTCAATGTGTGATGGCCATCTATCTGGGAGTCAGAAAGAGGGCTTTCACCAGGAAATGAATTTTCCAGCACCTTGATCTTGGATTTACCAGCCTTCAGAACTGTAAGCATTAGTCTATAATAGTATTAGAATCAGAAAATGTAGATATTTAAAAATCTACATGTCTTATATGTAATGTTTGATCACAATTAGAATCAGAAAATGTAGATATTTAAAAATCTACATGTCTTATATGTAATGTTTGATCACAATTATTTAAATTAGAAACACACTGGAAGAAAGTACAATGAACTCTTAGCAGAGGTTATCCCTGCATCCTAAGACTGTGTGCCATTTTCTCTTTTTTTTCTGAATTTAATCACCTTCATAATTAAAATGATCTTTACAGGGAAATAAACATATATAGGAACATATGCATACCTCAGGAGCTTGCAAAAATTGCTAGCACAAAGTTGAAGATTGAGACTAGATTGTGGTCTTGTAGACGCGCAGGCTGGGCAAACATTTCAGTAAAAGTTGAAATGCTTTTAAAAATAAAGTTTCCTCTTTAAAAAATTATAGTGAAACAAATTGGCACTTGTCTTGCAAAGATAATTTTATGGTGGGGATTGACTCTGAAGCCACGAATTTGGGTGCTGGGTTATATATCAATTGTCTAATTTCTTCTCCATTCTGTAAAGTCTACTTTATAAGTACCAATCTTGGGAACTGGATAATGAAAAGAAGTTTGCTATTATGAAAGTAAAGTTAACTATTATGCTTTAAATAACAGAAATATCAATTACATTTTTGAGAATTTTCACATAGTAGGTCTTCAATAAATTTTGAAATTTATAAATTATTTCCTGGAATTTTTATACTGGGAATGATACAAATGTGCCATCTGACAAGTAAGGAAGGGTAAAATTTTTGATGCTTATATGACTATATAAATTCTTTTTCCTTCTCTCTTTGGCCATTTGAACCTTCTCTTGACTTCAAGATTTATTCATATCTTGCATCCATAACTGCTATAACCTTCAACTGTCATTTCCTCTATGACATTCTTTAGCTCATTATCTCTTTCAAAACTCATTATCATTCAAAACTCATTATCTCTTTTATTAAGCTACATATTTTCTTAAACAGTTCTTTCAAATAGTTAAACTCACTGCTATAGAAGATTCTAATCCCCTTGTAAAATGGCCTTAGTTTTGAACTGCTTTCCCTCTCATTTTGATCCTTCCTAAGTCTATCTTATTTCTGACTCCACAAGTATTCATATTGCAGCTGAATGTCCTTCTTTATTTGTCCAACTCTTTTATTTCTGTTGATCAGCACCATTTTCCTGGTCACTACCTTGGCTGTTCTGAATATTAACACTGGTTCATTGCCCTGGCTAGTAGTCTAATAATTCTTGGATCCTGGCCCCTTCTTAACTCCATTCCCACTACATCCGCTTTGGCACTTGGGTGGGATTGAAGCTACAGAACTTGGCTAAGAAAGGATACTGCAAGCCCCATGGGATATGATACTATTTTTTATAGTTAAAAAGCCACACAGAATATTGAAAAGATATCTGCATTCCCATGCTTACTGCAGCATTATTTACAATAGCCAAGACATAAAAAACAACCTGAGTGTCCATCAGTGGATGGTGGATAAAAAAGATATGGTAAATATATACAATGGAATTTTATTCAGCCATAAAAAAAGCAAACCGTGCTATTTGTAATGGCATCGTTGGACCTTGAGGGCATTATATTAAGTGGAAAAAGGTCAGAAAAATACTGTATGACCTCACTCATAATATATGTAGAATCTAAACAACTGAATTCATAGAAACGAAGAATGGGTTGGTGATTGCCAGAGGCAAGGGATTGAGGATATGGGTGAAGGTGGTCAAAAGGTGCAAACTTCCAAGTATAAAACAAAAAAGTCCTGGGGATGTAATAATGTACAGTATTATGACTGTAGTCAACAATGCTATATTGTAGATTTGTAAGTCACTTTAAAAAGTTGATCTTAAAAGTTCTCATCATAAGAAAAAGTTTGCAACTATATGAGGTGATAGATGTTAACTAAACTTTGTAGTAATTATTTCACATATATACATTTGTCAAATAATTAGTTACACCTTAAACTAATGCGATGTTGTATATCAATTATATTTCGATAAAATTAGAAAAAACAAAACAAAGCATTATTGTGCCTCAGTTTTCTCATATGTATATGAAAATAAAATACTATATATTTAGGAGTCATAAAACTTTTAAAAAATTATGTGCATCCAATTTAATGCTACTATATAGTAGGTACTTGTAGAAGCTAGTTCCTTTTTCTTTTCTTTGGTATTACGTATAGATCTATTTTCCAACATTTGGAATACTGATTTTTTAGTTTGTTAGTGGATATGTTTGAAGTAAAGATTTAGTGGTTAACAGTTTTGAAAAACAATGGAATTAAGTTAAAGTTGAATAATTTCTCCTCAGAGTTGTCAATATGTAATGGTAGTCTAGTAAAATATACCAACCAAATTTCCTCAAATATATTTGACAGACGATGTCTACTTTTCATGGAATGTTTATAAAAACTTGGATTAGAGGATCATATTGCCAATTTAATTACTCTTTATGAAGACCTCAAAAAATGTTTCTGTTTTAATGATTGATATCCTAAGATAAATTGTTTTTTAAAAAGACTCTATGTTTTGCAACTATATACCCATATAAATCAGGGTTTGTCAATACTGTACAACCAAACAAAATAAGAAATTAAGTTGGATGCTGAGGATGAAGTAGATGGCAACATGGGAATCATAAAATGTAATTTTAGACTTGATATGTTTAGGAAGAGATCCCTATTGTTTCAGTTAATGACTTTATAAAAGTTTAAAGTTATAAAGTTGAACATAAAATATATGAAAATTATTAAATTAATTAACAGAATTAAAGTTTCAGTTCCAGTATGAAGTACTAAAGTGCTGCAAATAGTAGAACTCTAAAAAAAGCATGCAATATGAACCAAAGGCTTTGGTGACTAAACAAAAGCAGCAGAGTTTAGAAGGAATTAAAACTGGAGATGAGGAAACTAACTGGAATGAGGTCTTTGTTTTCTGTGGCTTTACTTTGAAAGCACTCACGATCATGGTGGAGGTGGTGCCACATGACTAAAATCTTGATAGAAATGCCTGCCATGGTTTTGGCCACATGAACTGGGAGAATAAGCCCTGAGGCAACAGAACCATGGGAGAGTTAGGGGAAAACCTTGAAAAACAGAAAGTCACAGCATAGTGAACCCCTAACTCAGCCTCAAGTTTTTAGATGACTCCTGAACCATGTATGTGTGGGGCAATTGAAAGCAGCTTCCAACAAGTCTTAAATACCTGAACTGAGATATGAGCCTCTGCCCATGACAGGTATGGTAGTATGTAACTTTAAGATAACTAAGATAAACACTTACTGAAACAAAACAGAACAAAGCAAAACAAACGCTTTTAGAGGACTATAACAAAATTTAGAATCCACAAAATATAAAAATATACAATGCCCAGGATACAGTCCAAAATTACTCAAAATATTTGAGTTAGAAAAATACAAACCAATCTTGAATGGACCAAAAAAAAAAAAAAAAAAAATCAATAGATGCCAAACTTTGAACTATCCCAGACAGTCAAATTATAAGATATGGATTTTTAAGAAGGTATAATAGCTGAGTGAGATAAAATTAAATATGCTTTAATGAATACAAAGAGAAATTCTCAACTGAGAAATACAGAATATAAACATAAGTAGAAATTTTTGAAGTGAAAAAATACAGTATCTGAAATTAAATATTTACTGGATTAATTTACTAGTAGAATGGAGATGATGGAGGGAAGAGTGATTTGAAATTAGGTCACTAGAAATGATCCAATTTAAAGAAGAGAGAAATAATGGTGTGAAGAAAATAAAATGATCCAAGAAACTCAGTGAATTCCAAATATTAATAGCATAAATTTGATGGTAATGATACTTGGGTTCAGAATAGTCAAATGTCTGAAAACCAAAGATGAAGAGAAAATTTTGAAATAGCCAGAGAAAAATGAACACACTACAGAAAGGGGGACAAAAGATTGAATAACTGTGGACTTTCCATGACAATTAAAGGAAGATTTTCATGAAGACCATGAAAAAATATCTTAAAAACATGGGAGAAAAGACAAACCAAAATTCAAGTAGGAATTCTATAGCCAATGAAAATGTTTTTCAAGCCTGAAGGCAAAATAAATCTTTCAGCTGAAGAAAAACCAAGTGAATGTGTCACTGTTTGAACTGTGCTACCAGACATGACAATGAAAATTATTCAGAGTGAAGGGAATGGAACCAGATGGAACTCAGATCCTTAAGAAGGAATGAGTACCACTGGTAAATATATAGGTGGATACAAAAGTCTACTTTTCCCCTTAACTTCTTAAAATACATGTTAACATATAAAGAAACAATTTTTATATTTTCTTGAGGGGTTTATGATATATGAAGATACATGTGAAAACTACAACATAAAGGATGGTGAGGAGTTAAGTGGACCTAAATGGTTGCAAGTGTTTTATATTATATATGAAGCAGTACAGTTTCAAGTCTAGGTAGAGTAAAAAGTTGATATGCAATGTAATATTTAGAAAACCCATTTAAAAATAAAGCAGAGAATTGTGAATAAATAGGCAATCAGTTTAGTTCAGTTGCTCATTCGTGTCCAACTCTACAGCCATATGGACTGTGGCATGCCAGGCTTCCCTCTCCATCACCAACTCCCTGAGCTTGCTCAAATTCATGTCCATTGAAACAGTGATGGCATCCAGCCATCTCATCCTCTGTTGTCCCCTTCTCCTGCCTTCACTCTTTTCCAGCATCAGGGTCTTTTTTAATGAATCAGTTCATCACATTAATTCATTGCATTAGGCAGCCAAAGTACTGGAGCTTCAGCCTCAGCTTCAGCATCACTCCTTCCAATGAATATTCAGAGTTGATTTCCTTTAGAATTGACTGATTTGATCTCCTTGCTGTCCATGGGACTCTCAAAAGTCTTCTCCAACATCACAGTTCAAAACCATCAATTCTTCAGTGCTCAGCTTTCTTTATGGTCCAACTCTCACATCCATACATGACTACTGGAAAAACCATAGCTTTGATTAGATGGACCTTTGCTGGCAAAGTAATGTCTCTGCTTTTCAATACGTTGTCTAGGTTTGTCATAGCTTTTCTTCCAAAGAGCAAGCATCTTTTAATTTCACGGCAGCAGTCACCATCTAAAATGATTTTGGAGCCCAAGAAAATAAAGTCTGTCACTACTTCCATTATTTCCCCACCTATTTGCCATGAAGAGGTGGGACTGGATGCCATGACTTAGTTTTTTGAATGTTGAGTTTTAAGCCAGCTTTTTCACTCTCCTCTTTCACTTTCATCAAGACACTCTAGTTCCTCTTCACTTTCTGCCATAAGGGCAGTGTCATCTGCATATCTGACATTATTGATATTTCTCCTGGCAATCTTGATTCCAGCTTGTGCTTCTTTCAGTAAGTCAATTAAAACTGAAATTTAAAATATGTAAATAATTTAAAGGAAGGCAAGAAAGGGGATATAGAGGAACAAGACACAAGAGACAAACAAAATAAGTTCATATGTGTTAACAATTATGCTAAATGTTAGTAAATTAAACACTCCAATTGAAAGATAAGGTTTTAAAGAATAGATTAAAAAGCAAGACACAATTACAAGCTGCTTGCTGCTGCTAAGTCGCTTCAGTCGTGTCCGACTCTGTGTGACCCCATAGACGGCAGCCTGTCAGCCTCCCCTGTCCCTGGGATTCTCCAGGCAAGAACTCTGGAGTGGGTTGCCATTTCCTTCTCCAAGGCACGAAAGTGAAAAGTGAAAGTGAAGTCGCTCAGTCATGTCCAACTCTTCGCCACCCCATGAACTGCTGCCTACCAGGCTCCTCCGTCCATGGGATTTTCCAGGCAAGAGGACTGGAGTGGGGTGCCATCGCCTTGAAAGACTATATTTTAAAAGTTCAGTTTTCTTGAAATTGTTGAAAATGATATGCCCTGCAAACAGTAATATAAGATTAGACTAGCTATATTGTTATTTGATGGGGAGATGCCCTGAAGGAGGGCATGGCAACTCACTCCAGTATTCTTGCCTGGAGAATCCCATGGACAGAGGTGCCTGGAGGGTTATATAGTCTGTAGGGTTGCATAGACTCAGACATCACTGAAGTGACTTAGCACGCATTATTATTTGATAAAGTAGACATCAAAATGAGGAGTATTACCAAAGATAGTTAATTTTTGAATGAATAAAGTATCAGTTCATCAGGGACATATAATAATCATAAATATGTATATACTGAATGAAAAAGTGAAGTAAGTTGCTCAGTTGAGTCCGATTCTTTGCAACCAAACCCATGATGTACAGTCCATGGAATTCTCCAGGCCAGAATACTGGAGTGGGTAGACTTTGCCTTCTCCAGAGGAACTTTCCCACCCAGGGATCAAACCAAGGTCTCCCACATTGCAGGTGGATTCTTTACCAGCTGAGCCACAAGGGAAGCCCAAGAATACTGGTGTGNCCATGATGTACAGTCCATGGAATTCTCCAGGCCAGAATACTGGAGTGGGTAGACTTTGCCTTCTCCAGAGGAACTTTCCCACCCAGGGATCAAACCAAGGTCTCCCACATTGCAGGTGGATTCTTTACCAGCTGAGCCACAAGGGAAGCCCAAGAATACTGGTGTGGGTAACCTATCTATTGGCCAGTAGATCTTCCTGACCCAGGAGTCGAACCAGGGTCTCCTGCAACGTAGGCAGATTCTTTAACAACTGAGCTCTCAGGGAAGTCCTTATGTACTGAAGAGTAGACCTTTAAAATACATGAAACAATAATAGAATTATAGAAAAATAGACAGATCAAAATAATACTAGGTAATTTTAACACATTTTGTTCAGCAATGGCTAAGACTAGAACAATAAAGTTCTTAAAAACATGATCAATCACATTAATCTAATATATATATAATTTAATATATAAATGTATATATAATTATATAAGTATGTATAATTACATTAAATTTATATATACATGAGTATTATGTATATATAAATGCCACAACTGTAGGATAAATATCCTTCTTAAGTGTACATGGCATGTTAAAAAAAGACAGATTACAGGATGGATCATAAAGTAAATCTCAATAACTTAAAGAAATTGAAATCGTACAAGATATATTCTTTGAATTTAACAAAATTAAATTAGAAATCAGTAACTTTAAGTAAAATATCTGTGAGAAAAAAAGCCTAAATATTTATAATTAAGTAAAACACTTCCAAATAATCCATAGGACAAGGAGAAAATCACAAAGAAAAATAAAAATTACTTTAAATTGAATAATAACCAAAATAAAATGTATTGAATTATGAGATACAGTTAAAACAGTGCTTAGAGGAAAGCTTTTAGCTTTAAATTTTTATATTAGGGAAGAAGAAAAGCTTTCTTTAGTAATTTCAGATTTTACCTCAAGAAGCAAGGAAAAAATGCAAAGTGGAAGGAAGAAAATAAAAAGCAAAAGAGAAGAAACAGGTGAAATATGAAAAAATTCAAACACTGGAGAGAATCAGCATTAAGCCAAAAACTTGTTCCTTGACAGTTGGATAAAATCAATAAACTTGTAGCTGAGTTCAGTTCAGTTCAGTCACTCAGTCGTGTCTAACTCTTTGTGACCCCATGAACCACAGCAGGCCAGGCCACCCAACTCTTGGAGTTCACCCAAACTCATGTCCATTGAGTCAGTGATGACATCAAACCATCTCATCCTCTCTCGTCCCCTTCTCCTGCCCTCAATTTTTCCCAGCATCAGGGTCTTTTCAAATAGCTTTTCACATCAGGTGGCCAAAGTATTGGAGTTTCAGCTTCAACATCAGTCCTTCCAATGAACACCCAGGACTGATCTCCTTTAGGATGGACTGGTTGGATCTCCTTGAAGTCCAAAGGACTCTCAAGAGTCTTCTCCAAAATCACAGTTCAAAAGCATAAGTTCTTTGGCGTGCAGCTTTCTTTATAGCCCAACTCTCACATCCATATATGACTACTGGAAAAACCATAGCCTTGACTAGATTGACTTTTATGGATAAAGTAATGCCTTTGCTTTTTAATATGCTCTCTAGGTTAGTCATAACTTTCCTTCCAAAGAGTAAGCGTCTTTTAATTTCATGGCTGCAATCACCATCTGCAGTGATTTTGGAGCCTCCCAAAATAAAGTCAGCCACTGTTTCTACTGTTTTTCTATCTATTTGCCATGAAGTGATGCCATGATGTTAGTTTTCTGAATGTTGAGCTTTAAGCCAACTTTTTCACTCTCCTCTTTCACTTTCATCAAGAGACTCTTTAGTTCTTCTTCACTTTCTGCCATAAAGGTAGTGTCATCTGCATATCTGAGGTTATTGATGTTTCTTCCAGCAATTTTCATTCCAGCTTGTGCTTCATCCAGTCCAGCATTTTTCATTATATACTCTGCCTACAAATTAAATAAGCAGGGTGACAATATATAGCCTTAATGTACTCCTTTTCCTATTTTGAACCAGTCTGTTGTTCCATGTCTAGTTCTAACTGTTGCTTCCTGACCTGCATACTGGTTTCTCAAGAGGGAGGTCAGGTGGTCTGGAATTCCCATCTCTTTCAGAATTTTCCATAGTTTATTGTGATCCACACAGTCAAAGGCTTTGGCATAGTCAATAAAGCAGAAATAGATGTTTTTCTGGAACTCATTTGCTTTTTCGATGATCTAGCAAGTAATGATCCAGTAGGTGAGTAATGAAGGAAAACTAACCAGCAATACAGAATAAAGAAAAAAAAAATCACTGCAAATCTCATATACACTGAAGGGATACTAAGAGAATATAATTAAGAACTTGATACCTACAAATATAACACTTAAGAAGTAATGGACTAATTTATTAAAATGCACCAAATATCAAATCTCACTTATGAAAAAGTAGATAACCTGAATATCTCTATACCCATTATATAGTTTGTTAAATTGTTTGTTTTCTGAAACATGAAATTGTTCATTGAAAACCTTTGCCCAGAGTGCCAAGTTCAGATGGAATTACTGGTAAATCCTTCTAAACACTTGTGGGGAAAAGTAATAGCAATTTGACACAAATACTTTCACAAAGTAGAAGAGGAAATATTTCCTATCTCATGTGTTAGTCCATCAGTGTCCCTGACAAAACTACACCAAGACATTGAAAAGAAAGGAAAATATATTATTTCTTATAATTATAGACACAAATCTCCTTAAGAACATTTTACAAAATTAAATCCAGCAAGATAATAAAGAAGACAATGCATTCTGACCAAATGAGATTTATTTTAGAAATGTGAAGTTTAATATTTAAAAATGAATATAATTCACCGTACTATCCCATATAAGATTTTCAGTAGGATAATTCTAACAAATGCCAAAAAGTACATTAAAATTTTTTTCACCCATTTATAATAAAAATTCTTGGAAAACTAGGAATAAAAGAAATATCTGACTTCATAAAGGACATCTACAAAAACCTACATGTAACATCATAATTAATGATGAAAGATTGAATGCTTTGCCTCTAAAATCAAGAACAAGACAATGATGTTCCCTCTTGCTACACCTATTTAACATTGTATTGGTAGTCTGGTCAGGACAATTAGGCAAGAAAATGTAGAATGAAGGATAGATATATAGATCAATGGATTAGAACTGAGAATGTATAAATAAACTCTTGCATTCTTGGTCAGCTGATTTTTAACAAGAGTGTTAAAAATGTTCTTCCTTAAGAAGATTCAATGGGGAATGAAGAGTCTCTTCATCCATATGCAAAAAAATGAAGTTGGACACTTTCTTCACAATACACACCAAAATTAAAATGGGTCACAGATGTAAATGCAAAAGCTAAAAACTATAAAATTCTTAGACAGAAATATAGGAATATATCTTCATGACCTTGAGTTAGGCAAATCTTTTGGATCTATATCTTGGTTTTGTTATGTTTGTTCACTTGTTTTGTAGATTCCACATATAAATGAAATCATACATTATTTGTCTTTCTCTGTCTGAGTTATTTCACTTAGCATAATACCCTCTATGTCCATCTATGTTGGTTGACACAAATAGCAAGATCTCATTTTTTATGACTGACTAATATTTCATGACTCATTTGAAAAGACCCTGATGCTGGGAAAGATTGAGGGTAGGAGGAGAAGGGGACTACAGAGGGTGAGATGGTTGGACGGCATCACAGACTCAATGGACATGGGTTTGGGTGAACTCTGGGAGTTGGTGATGGACAGTGAGGCCTGGTGTGCTGCGGTTCATGGGGTCACAAAGAGTCAGACACAACTGATCAACTGAACTGAACTGAATATTTCATGGTATATGTACCACATCTTTACCCATTATCTGTTGATAGGTGCTTAGGTTGCTTTCGTATCTTGGGTATTGTAAATAGTATTAGTACTAAAATGAATATAGGGGTACAATATCTTTTCTAGTTAGTAGTTTTGCTTTCTTCAGATAAATACCCAGAAGTGGAATTGCTGGATGCTATGATAGTCCTATTTTTAATTTTTGAGGAATTTCTATACTGTTTTCTATAGTGGCTACACAATTTACATTCTCACCAACAGTACATGAGGGTTCCCTTTTCTCTATATCTTTACCAACACTAGTTATTTGTGGTCTTTTTAATAATAGCCTGGGGATGATCTGGAGGGATGATGTGGGGTGGGAGGTGGGAGAGGGGTTCATGTTTGGGAGTTCGTGTAAAAAAATAAATAAATACAAAAAAAATAAATAAAATAAAAAATAAAAATCAAAAGAGAAAATAATAGCCATTCTGATAGATTTACCTCAATTGTTTTGAAGTGCTTTTCCCTGATAAATAGTGATGTTGAGCATCTTTTCATGTGAATTTTCACCATCTATATGTCTTCTTTAGAAGAAATGTCTTTTAGATCCTTTGACCACTTTTTAATCTCTTCTTTTTATAAGAAGTTTGAGACTTCATTATATGAATTTGGGTTGGGGGGGGCACAATTCATCTTGTGACAGTCCTATCTCTGACCCATAAAATTCATATCCTTCTTGCATGAAAAATGAATTTTCCAAAAATGTGATGCCTGTGGATTGTTTGCACATAATATTGATTGCCATCAAAGTAACAGGAGATTACCAAAACTTTTGGGATAGTTGTACTGCCAAAACAAAAACAAAACAAAATTATTAAATGCAAAAGGAACAACAAGAATTTGACTATATGAAAAGTTATTGATAATGTTTTAAAATAATCTCTAAGACCACTAAATTCTACAGGTAGACAGTGGACTGATAAAACAGCTTAGCCTCCCCAACCTCAGAACATATTGCCCAATTGTTACTTCCAATGTAGTCAAAAGAATAATGGAAAAGGAACAATAACCAGACATCAGACCCAAGCACAATGGGGAAAAAGCACACTCACCTTTGTGAGTATGGACTCAGGGCATGATTTAGGCCCACTGCTCCTGCTCTACTATGGAACAGTATGTGCTGTGTGTTTCCTATATTTTCCCTTTTTAAATGGGATTATTTATTGTGGTTTTTCCATTCTGTTATATATCGGGTGTGTGAAGAACAGATAATTTGTCTTTTTAGTACAGAGATCTCCGGATCAAGAGAAGCCACATCTGGACCTAATAAAGAGACTATTTTTCATAGTGCTCTGATGAAGGGATTGCTGCAGATCACACAGTGTTATGGGCTGAACTGTGTCTTTTTAAAATTCATATATTAAAATCCTAAACCCCAGTAACTTAGAATGTGACTGTATTTGAAAATAGGGCTTTTAGAAAAGCATTTAAGGTAAAATGAGACCATCTAGGCAAGTTCAAATTCTATATGACTTGTGTCCTTGGAACAAGATTAGGACACAGGCAAAGGGAAGACAGCTATCCAAGAGAGATGTTTGGGAAGAAACCAATGCTACGAATACCTTTATCTCAAACTTCTGTCATTCAGTAATATGCAAAAATAAATTTCTTTTGTTTAAACCACTCCATCTCTGTATTTGCTATGGTAGACCTGGCAAGCTAACACATCCAAATGTAGGGAGCTTTGTGATTGCTGCAGTGCTTAGAGAGACTTTTGGGGTGACTCCATGAAGAGGGGTGCACGTGTAATATTTGCACAAGAGAGGAGAGTAAGCATTTTTTTCAGTAGAAGGGCTGGCCTTGTGAGTCATGAGGGTAATGTCTCAGTTATTTCCACTCTTCTCTGTGTTGGTCATCTTTTTCTAGGTTACGCTGCTGTAGCAAATGTCTCCAAGCTGTCTGTGGTTCACAACAACAAAAGTTTATTTCACATATATGTTACATGTTTACTATAGTAGAACATGACTCCACTCCATAGATTTTCCTCATTCTAGAACTCAGGCTACAGAAAAAGCTTTTATTTAAGATATAGCATTCTTATGACAAAGGAAAATCAACAGCAATAAGAAAATTATAAAGCTCTAAAGTTTCTGCTCAGATGTGACCCCTATCACTTCTGCTTATATTTAATTGGCCAAGCCTGATATCAATGAAGTGGGGAAATATACTTGTCCCACAGTAGGATGAAAATGGGTGGGTATATATAATTCTCTTATAGGAAGGCAGCATGTAATTGGTACCAACAATAAAATCCAAGCACAAGATTAACCGCTTTGAAATTAACTGCTTGAACAAACAATGTGAATGCATGCTATGTATGTCACTTCCAGGAAGAAACCTTTAAAGGCCACTGCATGATTCACCACTTCCCTTTCTCCCCATGGTGGGAGAAAGTTGGGGGATGTTCAACATACCTGTATCCCTGATAAACAGGGTGGAGCAAAACTTTTGGCCAATTCACGATAGACATGCAATGTGAGAAAGAAATTAATCTTTGTTTTCTTAAGCCATTGAAATTTTATAGTTGTTTTTTATCATAGCATAACATAACTCATTCATTCTGACCAAGATACTAAAAGAGGTTTGAAAACCACTGCCATAAAAAGCTACCTACTGTATGTGTACAGTAAATGCTTAGTATGGTGTGATAGTTTCTCTCTCATTCTTTTTATAATGAGAGCTGTTCTCTTTTCTGACCATTGTGATAATCATTCCCTTCTTTGTGCTTCTCTTTTTGGTAGAAGACACCTGAGAAGGCTGTTTGCCTCTTATGCCTTTTGGGGGAACCTTTCCTTTTCTTTCCATTAGAGTGTTTGTGATAGAAGTTGCCATGTAATACAATGCTACTGAAGTAGGAGGAACACACAAAGTTAGGCCAGTGAATTTCTCCTGGGGATTTCCTCCTGGAACCAAGTGAGATGTCTAAGACCGTCAGTGTGAGTGCCTAGACTGTAACATGTTGGATTCAGGCCATGATGCTGGCTAGTGATTATTGTTAGTGGTAACCTGCAGAAAAGAACACTGCAGTTCTAGGGAGAATAAAATCGATGCATAGAAGGGAAAAAGAAAGTCAGGTGTTTTGAGTTCTTGGATCCAGTTTTATCTTGGTCACATCTGAAGTAAGCAAAGGTGTATGTATATGAGGCATTTGCAAATGATGGGCCTCAGGTCAAATCTGGCCTGCTGCATGTTTTTGTAAATAAAGTTTTATTAAAACACAGCCAAACCCATTTGTTTACATGTGGCTGTTTTTGTGTAGTTGATTTACCGTGTTAATTGCTGCCATACAGCAATGTGATTCAGTTATACATATATATATTCTTTTAAAAATACTATTTTCCATTATGGTTTATCACAGGATGTTGAATATCGTTCCGTTTGCTGTGTAGTAAAACCCTGTTGCTATCCATCCTATATATAATGGTTTTTACGTACTAACCCCAAACTCCCTATCCATCCCTCCTTCACCCCTTCTACCCATTAGCAACTACAGTCTGTTCTCTATATCTGTGAATCTGTTTTTGCTTCATAGGTAAGTTTATTTGCTCTGTATTTTAGATTTTACATAGATTACAAGTGATATCATATGGTGTGAGTGTTTTTCTGACTTACTTCATTTAATATGACGATCTCTAGTTCCAGCCACATTGCATTCTTTTTATGATTGAGTAGTATCCCATTGTGTATATGCACCACGTCTTCTTTATTCATTCATCACCTGATAGACATTTAGGTTGTTTCTGTGTCTTGACTATCGTGAATACCAGTGCTATGAACATAGCAGAGCGCGTATCCTTTTGAATTATAGTTTTGTCTGGGTGTGTGCCCAGAAGTGAGATTGCTGGGTCATATGCCAACTCTATTTGTAGCTTTTAAAAGAACCTCCATATTGTTTTCCGTAGTAGTTGTACCAACCTACATTCCCAGCAACTGTGTAGAAAGGTTTCCTTTTCTCTACACCCTCTCCAGCATTTGTTATTGCAGACTTTTAAATGATGGCCATTCTGATCAGTGTGAGATAGTGCTACAATGTAGATTTGATTTTCATTTCTCTGATAATAAGTGATGTTGAGCATCTTTTCATGTGACTATTGGCCATTTATATATCTTCTTTGGAGAAATGACTATTTAGTTCTTCTGCTCATTTTTGGGCAGTTCAATCTGCTCATGATTGGGTTGTTTGTTACATATGGCTGTTTTTGTGCTACTATGGCAAAGCTGAGTAGTTGCAGCAGAGACTTTACAGGCTATAATGCCTGAAATATTTACCATCTGGCACTTTTCAGAAAATCTTCGCTAACCCTTGGTATATATTATCTCATCCTTAATATATATATATGTGGAAGTAACTCAGTCATGACTTACTCTTTGTGACCCCATGGACTATACAGTCCATGGAATTCTCTAGGCCAGAATACTGAAATGGGTAGCCTTGTAGTCTTTCCTTTCTCCAGGGAATCTTCCCAACCCAGGAGTCAAACACATGTCTCCCACATTGCAGGTGGATTCTTTACCAGCTGAGCCACAAGGGAAGCCCATATATATATATTCAAAGTTTACTTATGAAACATATAAACTTATAAATAAACATCTCATCCATAATGAAGAACTATATTCATAAATAAAAAATAAATGAAATTTTTATGTGTAGTAGTGCAGAATCAAAAAAGACCAGAGAGTTGATTATGTATGAATTTAAAAAAAAAAGTGGAGAGTACTGTTACAGGCAATAATGAGTCCCAGAAGTATTTGATCAAGTCAGCGGCATAATAAAATTAGCAGTACAACTCTATCGTCAGTTTGAAGGCTTTTTTGTGCTTAAGCAGGAGAAAAAGTTATTAATATTGATTAATGTTTTGTATTTGAGACCAAAAAGAAAAAAAACAAACAGCAAAAACCTGGGTAGAGGAATGGCAGTTGGGATAGAAAGGAAGAGATTCATGCAAGTGACTCAGATGTGGCCTTTCAGCAGTCCTTCACCTACAGATGACAAACTCCAGGTTTGGAGGAACAGATTGTTTGGCTACAAGAAACCATCAATAATGATTTCCGTGATCATCTCATCTTGGCCGAGACCCTATTCCAACCAAGTTATTAATACACACATTATTCTTCTAAAAGAAATATAGAAATGCATTCCAGATTGCCAAAGAAAGGAATTCCCTGTGATTTATACTACAATGTTCCTAGAACTCTTTTTTTCTTCCAATCATCCATCTTCAAGAAATACTAAAGACAAATATTTCATGAATCCAGAGGTGCTTCTGGCCAGCATCTGGAGATGATCTTGAAAATACAAATCTGTTATCCCTTTCCACCATGGGCTCAACTGTCTGAATGTGTAATAAACATAAGCAGCCACAGGGCTGGAGGAAGGCAGCAATCACACAGGTAACCACTGTACAGGTGGCAGCAGAAATGAGGGTGTATTTGCTTATACTTTTCCTGTCCCTCCTTTTTATAGCTCCACTTCGTCTCTTTTCCTAACAAGTGTTTGAATGCTAGTGAAACACGCTCCTATGGCTGATATTCTCCAAGAGTGTGAGAGTTACTCATTGTCATGCAGAGATATGACTTTGTGCAGTAGAAGGAATGTAAACTATGAAGTCAGCTGGATCTGAGTTTGATTGTTGGTACTGCTAACTAATATCTGTGTGAACTTAGTTTGTTAACTTTGCTGAATGCTGTTCCCAATCAGTAAAGTGGACTTGTCCCTCATGTGATGATATAGATGACATTATTAGCACAGTATTTGTCATAGCCTTAAAATAAATGTTGCTGTAATTATCATTTCAAAGCCATCCTCATGTTACCACTCACTACCCATTCATCAGATGGTTAAATGAAATAGAAAATATCAATTTGGGGTAAGAATATGGAGCAAACAGGATTATCATATACTGCCGGTTATAGTATAAAATTAGTACAAAACTGTGGCAATACCTACTAAGCTGAATATAGCCCTGCTGCTGCTACTGCTGCTAAGTCGCTTCAGTCATGTCCGACTCTGTGCGACCCCACAGATGGCAGCCCACTGGGCTCCGTCATCCCTGGGATTCTCCAGGCAAGAACACTGGAGTGGGTTGCCATTTCCTTCTCCAATACATGAAAGTGAAAAGTGAAAGTGAAGTTGCTCAGTTGTGTCTGACTCAGCGACCCCATGGACTGCAGCCTACCAGGCTCCTCTGTCCATGGGAGTTTCCAGGCAAGAGTACTGGAGTACTCAGCAATTCCACTCCTAGGTATGTACCCCAAATAAATGCTTACTTGTGTTCATCAAGAACATGAATCAGAATATTCAAAGCAGAACTATTCATAATAGTACTCAACTCAAATGTCCACTGAGAGAATAGTACAGCGTTCAGCAAAAATTTTCAGTAAAGGTAGTAAATATTTAGAATCTTTAGGCCAAGAAGCAAAATCAACTTATAATCACCTATGAGGTGCACCAGTGGCACTGCAAAGCAACAGAGGGCTGCACCAGTCTCTGTTGAAACTGGTTAACTGTCATCATAATGTGAAAGCAGCCACAGACAAGGCAAAAAAGAATAAATGTATGTGTTCCCATAAAATGTTATTTATGAACAAAAATTAAATTTTATATAATTTTCATGTGCCAGGGAACATTATTCTTTTGATTTTTTAAAGTGTTCAAAAATGCATAAAGCAGGGTTTCCCTGGTTGCTCAGTGGTAAAGAATCTGCCTGCCAATACAGAAGATGTGGGTTCGATCCCTGGGCCAGGAGGATTCCACATGCCATAGAGCAACTAAGCTGGTGTGCCACAATAATTGAGACTGGGTTCTACAGCCCAGTGACCACAACTCCAGAGGCCTTGTCGCAACTGCTGAAGCCCACACATCCTAGATTCTGTGCTCAGCAGTAAGAGAAGCAACTGCAGTGAGAAGCCTGAAGGGTGCAACTAGGGAGTAGCCCCCACTTGCACAGCAATGACGACCCGGCACGGCCAAAAATAAATAAATAATAATTTAAAAAATTTATAAACCATCTTCATTTGCAGGCTGTACAGAAATAGGAGGTAGGGCAAATTTGGGTGTAGTCTGTCAACCTTTGATAGGGTAGACAAATTATTTATTCACAGAGTAGAATACTATATATATATAATAACAGTAAAAGAAACCTGCAAGTATATTACATGACAGTATGAATGGATCTCATGAATAAAATTCAAGTGAAAGAAACCAAGTGCAAAAATTATACAATTGCATTTATATAAATTAAAAAATCAAGTAAATTAATCTATGATTCTGTAAGTTTGCATAGTGGTTATCACATGAGGGGTAATGATGGAAAAATTGAGCAGAAGAGATTCTGGGGTTAATAGTAATGTCTTTCTCTTGCATTTAGTTTGTTTTATAAAATTTGACAAGCTATATACTTATGTGGACTTTATGTGTATGTTATACTTTAAGACATACTGGAAAAACCCCCAGCAAATTCTCTCCCTTTGGTGAAAGACTTCGCTGCATCACATCTAAACAACTAGATTTCTAGATGCTCTTCCCCAGTCCAGCTACCTCACTGGCTAGTCTAGAGAACTGGAACCACAAATTGGTCCTTTGATTTACTTGAAAAAGCAGCTACGGAACAGACCAAAGTCCTGGACTTGGAAGTGAAGGCCTAATTAACTCCACTCTATATTCATTGTGCTATATGGGCAAGGCACTCAGTCTTTCTGAATATTCTTTTGTCTTCGGGAAAAGAGGAAAGGAATTCCTTATTTCTACATTTGGTGTAAGGAATACCCTTAATAATTAGAAATTGCTCTGTTAAACCCTTCATTTCTATGTAAATTATAAACATCTAAGGCATTCTTTCCTTAACCACCAACATGCCCAAGTTTATACACATTCATCTTCTTTCTTCTTTGACTTCTATTCTTTCACTTGGGGAGACAGTTTCACGTAACAGTGTGGCTCATAGACTTGGTTCAAATCGTGTCATCTCTGTGCCTCAGCTTCCGCACTGGTAAAATACCCACTTTATATTCTTCTTCTGGAGGTTGTGGGAGCCAGTGTCTTAGGTGGTCCTAATGATCCCTATATTCTGGAAGTCATACCCTTGTGAATGCCTCCCACACTGTACAAGAGGAATGGTCTGCATGACAATATGTTTGTGCATATGTGTGTCAGTGTGTGTGTGTGCTCAGTTGCTCAGTTGTGTCCCACTCTGTGTGAAGGGCAAAGGAGAAAAGGAAATATATATCCATCTGAATGCAAAGTTCCAAAGAACAGCAAGGAGAGATAAGAAAGTCTTCCTAAGAGGTCAGTGCAAAGAAACAGAGGAAAACAATAGGATGGGAAAGACTAGAGATCTCTTCAAGTAAATTACAGATAACAGGGGAGCATTTCATGCAAAGATGGGCACAGTAAAGGCCTAGAAGAAGCAGAAGATATTAAGAAGAGGTGGCAAGAATACACAGAGGAACTATACAAAAAATATCTTAATGACCCAGATAACCACAATGGTGTGTTCACTCACTAGAGCCAGACATCCTGGAGTGTGAAGTCAAGTGGTCCTTAGGAAGCATCGCTGTGAACAAAGTTAGTGGAGGTGATGGAATTCCAGCTCTGCTATTTCAAATCCTAAAAGATGATGTTGTGAAAGTGCAGCACTCAATATACCAGCAAATGTGGAAAACTCAGCAGTGGCCACAGGACTGGAAACAGTCCATTTTCATGCCATTCGCAAAGAAAGGCAATGCCAAAAAACGTTCAAACATTGCACAATTGCACTCATTTCACACGCTAGCAAGTTAGTGCTCAAATTTTTCCAAGCTAGGCTTCAACAGTATGTGAGCCAAGAACTTTCAGATGTTCAAGCTGGATTTAGAAAAGGTAGAAGAACCAGAGATCAAATTGCCAACATCCAGTGGATAGTAGAAAAAGCAAAAGAATTCTAGAAAAACATCTACTTCTACTTCATTGTTTACACTAAAGCTTTTGACTGTGTGGATCACAACAAACTGGAAAATTCTTAGAGATGGGAATACCAGACCCCCTTACCTGCCTCCTAAGGAACCTGTCTGAAGGTCAAGAAGCAACAGTTAGAGTTGGACATGGAACACTGGACTGGTTCCAAATTGGGAAAGGAGTACATCAAGGCTGCATATTGTCACCCTGCTTATTTAACTTATACGCAGAGTNGAAAAAGCAGCTACGGAACAGACCAAAGTCCTGGACTTGGAAGTGAAGGCCTAATTAACTCCACTCTATATTCATTGTGCTATATGGGCAAGGCACTCAGTCTTTCTGAATATTCTTTTGTCTTCGGGAAAAGAGGAAAGGAATTCCTTATTTCTACATTTGGTGTAAGGAATACCCTTAATAATTAGAAATTGCTCTGTTAAACCCTTCATTTCTATGTAAATTATAAACATCTAAGGCATTCTTTCCTTAACCACCAACATGCCCAAGTTTATACACATTCATCTTCTTTCTTCTTTGACTTCTATTCTTTCACTTGGGGAGACAGTTTCACGTAACAGTGTGGCTCATAGACTTGGTTCAAATCGTGTCATCTCTGTGCCTCAGCTTCCGCACTGGTAAAATACCCACTTTATATTCTTCTTCTGGAGGTTGTGGGAGCCAGTGTCTTAGGTGGTCCTAATGATCCCTATATTCTGGAAGTCATACCCTTGTGAATGCCTCCCACACTGTACAAGAGGAATGGTCTGCATGACAATATGTTTGTGCATATGTGTGTCAGTGTGTGTGTGTGCTCAGTTGCTCAGTTGTGTCCCACTCTGTGTGAAGGGCAAAGGAGAAAAGGAAATATATATCCATCTGAATGCAAAGTTCCAAAGAACAGCAAGGAGAGATAAGAAAGTCTTCCTAAGAGGTCAGTGCAAAGAAACAGAGGAAAACAATAGGATGGGAAAGACTAGAGATCTCTTCAAGTAAATTACAGATAACAGGGGAGCATTTCATGCAAAGATGGGCACAGTAAAGGCCTAGAAGAAGCAGAAGATATTAAGAAGAGGTGGCAAGAATACACAGAGGAACTATACAAAAAATATCTTAATGACCCAGATAACCACAATGGTGTGTTCACTCACTAGAGCCAGACATCCTGGAGTGTGAAGTCAAGTGGTCCTTAGGAAGCATCGCTGTGAACAAAGTTAGTGGAGGTGATGGAATTCCAGCTCTGCTATTTCAAATCCTAAAAGATGATGTTGTGAAAGTGCAGCACTCAATATACCAGCAAATGTGGAAAACTCAGCAGTGGCCACAGGACTGGAAACAGTCCATTTTCATGCCATTCGCAAAGAAAGGCAATGCCAAAAAACGTTCAAACATTGCACAATTGCACTCATTTCACACGCTAGCAAGTTAGTGCTCAAATTTTTCCAAGCTAGGCTTCAACAGTATGTGAGCCAAGAACTTTCAGATGTTCAAGCTGGATTTAGAAAAGGTAGAAGAACCAGAGATCAAATTGCCAACATCCAGTGGATAGTAGAAAAAGCAAAAGAATTCTAGAAAAACATCTACTTCTACTTCATTGTTTACACTAAAGCTTTTGACTGTGTGGATCACAACAAACTGGAAAATTCTTAGAGATGGGAATACCAGACCCCCTTACCTGCCTCCTAAGGAACCTGTCTGAAGGTCAAGAAGCAACAGTTAGAGTTGGACATGGAACACTGGACTGGTTCCAAATTGGGAAAGGAGTACATCAAGGCTGCATATTGTCACCCTGCTTATTTAACTTATACGCAGAGTACATCATGAGAAACGCTGGGCTGGATGAAGCACAACTTGGAATCAAGATTGTCGGGAGAAATATCAATAATCTCAGATATGCAGATGATACCACCCTATGGCAGAAAGTAAAGAGGAACTTAAGAGCCTCTATATGAAAGTGAAAGAGGAGCGTGAAAAGCTGGCTTAATATGCAACATTCGAAAAACTAAGGTCATGGCATTTGGTCCTATCACTTCATGGCAAATAGATGGGGAAACAATGGAAACAGTGACAAACTTTTCTTGGGCTCCAAAATCACTGCCAATGGTGACTGCAGCTATGAAATTAAAAGGCACTTGCTCCTTGGGAGAAAAGCTATGACAAAACTACAGTGTATTAAAAAGCAGAGTTATTACTTTTCCTACTAAGGTCTGCCTTGTCAAAGTTATGATTTTTCCAGTAGCCATGTATGGATATGAGAATTGGACCATAAAGAAGGCTGAGTGCTGAAGAATTGATACTTTCAAACTGTGATGTTGGAGAAAATTCTTGATAGTCCCTTGGAGTGCAAGGAGATCCAACCAGTCTATCCTAAAGGAAATCAGTTCTGAATATTCATTGTAAAGACTGATCCTGAAGCTGAAGCTCCAGCTTCAGCTGGAGTTTTGGCCACCTGATGAGGCAAGCTGACTCTTTAGAAAAGACCTTAATGCTGGGAGAGATCGAAGGTGGGAGGAGAAGGGGATGACAGAGGACAAGATGGTTGGATAGCGTTACTCACTCAATGGACATGAGTTTGAGCAAGCTCTGGGAGATGATGAAGGACAGGAAACTTGGTGTGCTGCAGTCCACATGGTTGCAAAAATTCGGACACGAGTGACTGATCAAACAACATGGACTGTAACCCGCTAGGCTCATCTGTCCATGGGACTCTTTAGGCAGCATCACTGGAGTGGGTTGCCATTTCCTCCTCCAAGGGATCTTCCTGACATAGTGATCAACCCTACATCTTCTACATTGGTAGATGGATTCTTTACCAGTGAGCCACCAGGGAAGTCCTCCTGCATGTCAATAGGATATGGTGTAAATGAAGACGTTGAATGTCTGAGATTAGACCATGAAAGACTGTTGCTTTTACCTTGAGCCATAGCTCTGTCTCAGATCACTTGCTACAGGGGAAGGCAATGGCAGAGTCTAGCTATCCTATGGATGGTCCTGCATGGTGAGGAACTGAGGACTGCCAGAAACCACAGGAATGATCTTAGATTTGGACTCTCCAGCCCCAGGTATGTTCTGTAATATCTGCCATCCTGACTGTCAACATATCTGCAACACCATGAAAGACTCTGATCCAAAACAATCCAGCAATTTTCTCTCAGATTTCTAATTCCTAGAAAGTATTTGATCATTAGTGACCTTATAACAGCTGGTACATACTGAGCATGCAATAAAACATTACCTGTTTTTATCATCTGCCTCCTAATAATGGGCGCTTCCAGATCTGTAAATTTCATTGCCAATGTCACCATATTGCATTGTGGAATAGTTAATGTCAGTGGCTCAAACATGGCAGTTTCTCTTCCTTTCCCTGGCTGTCATAAAGACACAAGGTAAGTAGATGGCTTCTGACTGAGGGCTTTGGCAGGGTGGATGGCCCAGTGAAAATTCTCCCTGCCTCTAGCACATGTCTCTCAAGGGATCTCTCCAGGCTCTGACTCTCAGAGTGCCCCTCCTGCCCTCTGGTCTTGGTTGCACATCCTGTGTTTCAGGTCTCTTCCTTGTTCTTTCAGTCTTTTTAGACACACTGATAATCCAGATTTTCCTTCTCACAATGTGCTCTTTTGTTTCCTTTTCCTGCAGGCTACATGGTTGTAGGGTGAGCCATTGAGTCAACTGGTTTTTCTAGAAGCAGTGATTGAGACTGAGTTAGGAGCATAACAGCTTTATTGAGAATGATGTCTATGAAAAGTATTAGAAAGAGAAGCAGGATTGGTCAGGGAAAATCTCAGGTTGTGACATAGATCTGACACTTGGGAAAGAAAATGAGGAAAGAAGCAAGACTGGGTCAGGATAAGCTGAGATAATGATGCAGATCTGAAAAGTCACTGATCTAACAGTGAGCTGGAAAGCGAGGAGCCTGAAAAGAGTCCAAATTCAGGCTAAAATGGCCAGGCCCCTAGTACCTTTGCCATGCTTATGTTTAGTGAGAGCTCCCTGGGAAACATGAGGCTTCAGTTTAAATACTGAAACTTACTCTAAAGAATGGCCGAAGGCTTTCAGCTCACTGCTTTTGCAGCTGAATGGCAGGTTCTTTCTTGAAGGGAGGTCTGAGTGGTGCACTTCTGTAACTGGTACAGCCATCTTCATCCCCACAGCCAGGTCTAGCATCCTGGATCCCCAACCTGTGTCAAATGCCTGAGTTTCCATTTTGCTTGGCAACAGGGATTTGACTGGCCCTGAATGGCCTGCCAATGTGAAGAAAGAAGGTACTTACAGAAGATAAAATTACTTATCTCCAGGGAAACTTTAGGGGACCCAGGGGTAATTGGTAGTAATGAATCATCATATTTTCACTGAGCCCATATTAATACTATATGCTCTGTAGCGTGCAGGGTGTTTGCTATTAGAAACCCCTAAATATAGAATCATTAAACTAAAAGGGACTGGGGTTCTCAGTTAAGTCTCCCTCCCATGAGCAAAAGAATTCCTGTATGATACCCTGTGTGGGTTCAATGGCCTCTTACATACCTCCAGTGATGGCAAGATTATCACTTCAGGCATCCCTTTGGTTGTTAGCTCTACTGAATAGAATCTTCACTTTTAAGTGAAACTCAAAATGCTCCCACAACCTTTAACTTGGGAAGTCCCTTTAATAAGATTTCTGCCCTCTCATTTTATTAATCCTTTAAATGTCTGAACACAGTTTTCTTTGTTCCTAAAATGCTGTAGGATAAGAGAGGCTATTGAAGTCTATGATTCCCCTACTGTAGTACAACAGGGTCTGACTACTTCTGATCAGGAGTCTCTTTATGACCTAAAAGTCTATTAAGCCATGAAAACTTCATGGAACAATTCTCAAATAAAAGAGAAATCCATATAAATTAAAAGACAATGTGCATTCTCTCTGAAGTGTTTGTTGTATATTTCCTCTGGATCACACTGGGACTCAGGAATAGTGGGACCAGCTGCTGAGCTATTGCCCATTTATGCTGAAAGAAAACAGGCTCTTGCTAATTAGAAGCATGTTCCACAAGATGAAACAATACAAGCTCTTCAACATTTCCCCACCATTAGCAATTCCTGATGTTGACTGGACATGTTAATATAACTCTACTCTCCATCAGGAAAACAAATAAAACAGACATGATGGTTCACAGCACAAGAAAGAATTCTTTATCGTCCTACTCAATCACCACACATTAATGCACTAAGTACTCACTACACGCTGGTCTCCATAATAGGTTCTTTCACATGTATTATTTTATTTTATTTAATACTCCCAAGAACATTATGAGGAAGATTTTATGAACTCCACATTCCCTGTGAGGAAAGTTGAGCCTTAGAGTAATCATGTAACTTGTTCAAGGTTCAGTTCAGTTTAGTTCAGTCGCTCAATCGTGTCTGACTCTTGGCGACCCCATGAATCACAGCACGCCAGGCCTCCCTGTCCATCACCAACTCCCAGAGTTTACTCAGACTCATGTCCGTTGAGTCGGTGATGCCATCCAATCATCTCATCTCATCCTCTGTCGTCCCCTTCTCCTCCCGCCTTCACTCTTTCCCAGCATCAGGGTCTTGTCCAAAGAGCCCTTCGCATCAGGTGACCAAAGTACTGGAGTTTCAGCTTCAGCATCCTTACCCATCTGGTAAGTGGATGAACTAAGACCTTCTAACTTGAAGTCTGGTGCTCTTTCAACTCAAATGCTACAAGGAAATTTCTTAATAAAAGAGCCATGCCCACGTATGTAGAATATGCAACTGTTTTAGTTTGGGTCACCCCAGAAGCAGATCCTGAAATAGGGATTTAGGTTAAAGTAGTTTATGGGTAACATGGAAACATACATATGTAAAATAGATAGCTGATGAGAATTTGATGTATGACTCAGGGAACTCAAACCTGGACTCTGTAACAATCTAGAGGAGTGAGATGGGGAGGGAAATGGGAGTGAGGTTCAAGAAGGAGGGGACATATGTACATCTATGGGTGATTCATGTTGATGTTTGGCAGAAACCAACACAATACTGTAAAGCAATTATCCTTCAATTAAAAATAAATACATTAAAAAAAAAAGAGGATAAGGAAAAACCAAAACAGAATGAGAAAGGGAGTCAGAGAAGGGAAGGTAACCAATACATACTGCATCATCACATCAGCTACTACTGTGGACAACTGGAAATAAATCCTGCTGGGAACATTCTGAGAGCCAGTTTAGGTAGGACACGGGGCACAGAGTCAACCTATCCAAGGGGGAAGGAGCTGGGATATTTATGAACCAATGTTACCGATCATTGATTGAGGTCTCCTTCTAGTAGACATTAATTTCCTGGCACTACCTGCTATGGAGGGACAGACATGCTTTGGAATCATGGGAAAGACCTTAGGCAGAAAAACTCAAGAGCTGGAAATTGGAGACTGGGTTGGTGGGCACTGAAGTAAAGGGCCAAAGATATGGGCAGAGCCCTGACAGCACCTGCTCTGGGAATTAGGTGACAAATACTAGGGAACCTGTCAACTTGACCACCTACTATGTGAAACAGCACAAGGGTGAACCACACAGATATTGACCTGCTTTCATGTGACTTCTTAGCCAAGAAATATGACAAGAATAAGTTTTTCCAAATTAATATGAAATAATTAAATGTGATAAGTGTTGGGTAGGAGAAAGTCTGAGCCCACTTAGATAATCCTTACAAATGAAAACAAACAAACAAACAAACAAAAAACTCATTCAATCTTACCCTTTGTCTTTTTTTTTTAACCTCTGATTCTATTTCTTTTCTCTTTGTCAAAGCCAAATTTCCTAAAAGAGAGTTGTTTAGAAGTCAGTCTAATATAGTAGATTACGAGATCCTTTGGGGATGAATCTTTTTTGTTATCTTTAATTATATTATATAGTATTTAATACATAAAAAGGAATATATGGACTTTGGCATGAGCCAAAATAGAGTAAGCTCACTTGAGCTCTCGCTCTCACTGACTACAAGTAAAAACTTCTGACAAAATACAAAGTTTTAACAACTCTGAAACCACAGTGGGCAGACTGGGAAGGAAGTCCATTCTTGAATAAGGACCCATAACAGGTGTGAGTTTCAGATATTCTTTTTTTCCTTTGTCTCTCCCAGCTTTGATTTAAGGGTGCAAAGAATTCTAGACTGCAGAGAAGATATTATTTTTGTTCAGTCACTCAGTCGTGTATGACACTTTGTGAGCCCATGGATTGCAGCATGCCAGGGTTGCCTGTCCCTCACCATCTCCCAGAAATTTCTCAAGCTCATGTCCTTCGGGTTGGTGATGCCATCCAACCATCTCATCCTCTGTCGTTCCATTTTCCTCCTTCCCTCAGTTTTCCCCGGCATCAGTATGTTTTCTAATGAGTCAACTCTTTTCATCTGGTGGCCATAGTATTGGAGCTTCAGCTTCAGCATCAGTCCTTCAAATGAATACTCAGGACTGATTTCCCTTAGGATAGTCTGGTTTGATCTCCTTGAACTCCAAGGGACTCTCAAGCATCTTCTCCAACACCACAATTCAAAAGCATCAATTCTTCAATGCTCAGTCTTCTTTATGGTCCAACTCTCACATCCAAACATGGCTACTGGAAAAGCCATAGCTTTGACTAGATGGACCTTTGTGTAACATCACTTTGCTGACATCTCCACTTTTTAATATGCTCTCTAGGTTTGTCACAGCTTTTCTTCCAAGGAGCAAGTGTCTTAATTTCATGGATGCAGTCACTGTCTGCAGTGAATTTGGAGCCCAAGAAAATAAAGTCTGTCACTGTTTCAATTGTTTCCCCATCTATTTCCCCTGACGTGATGGGACTGAATGCCATGATCTTAGTTTCTTGAATGTTGAGTTTTAAGTCAGCATTTTTACTCTCCTCTTTCACTTTCATCAAGAACTAAAGCTCTTTAGCTCTTCTTTACTTTCTGCCATAAGGGCGGTGTCATCTCCATATCTGAGGTTATTGATATTTCTCCCGGCAATTATGATTCTTGCTTGTGCTTCATCCAGCCCAGCAGAGATGATATATATATATAGTAAAAATTCTGGGAAAAAATGTTTCCACTTAATCAGAAGACTGGGAATAGGAGGCCTCCATGAGGTCACAGTAGCAGGGGGGAGGTTCCTGGGACTTTTTTTTGTCTGTCCTGTTTCTTTTTTTCCTCTTGCTTCTTCCCTGAGGCCAGCACCATTTGGGAAGCAGTAGTGGTCATAGTGTGGGAATCTAGGTGTTGAAAAGAAAATCTTTCTTTTCTGATCAAAGAAACAGGGAAAGGCATCCCTCTGGCTCAAAAATATAGTGGAAATTCCTGTCCCCTCTTCTTTTCTAGAAGTACTCTGTCACAAGCGTAGGCACATTTCTGTGGAACTTTTCAATAACACAGGGGGTACAGTTCTAAAAAGTATCCTGACTATTTCTAGCTAGAGGATGCAAAAAAGTCCTTTTTTTTTCTCATGGGAACTAAAGAGTATAAAGGGAATCTTGGAGGGAAGATATTTGGAAAAGGAGACACCCTACATCTGCATATGAACTGACATAGATCCCTAACCCACCACTGAGATGCATGGACCTAATGAAACATAACAAGAGTTTGAAAACTAAACTGATATTGAAACCACCACTCCCAGAAGGTGAGAAAGAACTTGTGGTATGAACCTAACTGGATAGTTTACCTGCTAAAATAACAACAACAATAAATCAACATTCACTAGAGGACATTAACAAGACCTAGAGTCTCACAACAAAATAGTTAAAATGTCCAGGATATAATCCAGAATCACCTGACATGCAAAGGACCAGAAAACTCTGGCACACTCTTAAGGGAAAAAGTAATCAATAGATATTAAGCATGATATAAACCTGATGTTGTAATTATAAGGTATAGACTTTAAAGCAGCTATCAGAACTATTCTCCATGGGGTAAAAGTGAATATTTTAGAAATAAGTGGGAAGATGGAACTTTTAGCAGATGAAAGAAATGATAATAAAGAATCAAACTGAAATGTTAAAACTGAAATAATAACTGAAGTAAATGGTTCAGTGTGTAGTCTCAATAGGAGAATGGGAAAACAGAGGAAAAAAAATAAGTTGGGAAAAAATTAAAGAGACAAGAATCTGTGGGACACAAACTATACATGTATCCCACACTTTACAAACTATACACAAAGTATATGATGCAGCATAAGAAAAAAATACCTAGAAACTTATGACCAAATTTAAGAAACAGAACAATATTGATGCACTAGTTGTGTTCTTCCATTGTCATGTCTAGTTCTCCCAGGTAACCTCTCCCCTAAGTCCTGTATTTTTCATTTCTTTTTTCCATAGCCTTATCACATATACATTTATTCTCCAAATAGTTTCTTTTTAAATTATTTCTGTTACAATACTCAGTTTAACAATCTGAAAGTTACTTTACAGCATAGTATCTAAGATTTGTCTGTGTAGTTGTCTATAGCTATGGTGAATTAGCTTTCATTGTATAAATTTGTGTGTAACCATGACACAATTTAAATGTCATTTTTCTTATAGGTTAAGATTGTGTTCGTGTCAGTTTCTATTTGTTCACTTTTTTATTTTTCTATTATAAGCAATGTTGCTATCTATGATCATTCTTTTGCTTATCTCTTGTTGCCCAGTTGTATGATTTCTCTAGAGAGAAGTCTCTAGGCATGGAACATCCTCTGGACCACAGGATATGTGAATATTTAATTTTACCAAAAAAAGGCCAATTAATTTTTGTACCCATTTGTGTTGCCTTTCCTTCATATCCTCACCAACATTTATCAGATCAATGAGTTTTTATTAGTGCAGTGAGTAAAAATTACCACAATTTGCATTTCCCAGATTTCTGAACAGTTGAGCAACTTCTTAAATGTTTATTTGGCATATATATGTGTGGCTTTTTGTGTGAAATGCCAATTCATATTTCTTACTAGAGCAGTTCTTTTTTGATTTCTGTACACTAATCCTTTATCACTTAAAAGTGTTACAAATATGTTCTCTTGATTTGTTGCTTTTTCTCCCTTTCTCTAAGTTATCTTGAAGAACAGACATCTTTAATTTCAATGTAGTTGAATATATCACATTTTTTTCTTTTATGTTAGCATTTCTGATATCATATTTAAGAAATGTTTTACTCTTTTGTCATAAAGATAATCTCCTCCATAATTTGCTAGAAATTTTAAAGTTTTGCCTATCAAATGTATCCTTAATCCATTTAGAACTGATTTTTGTGTATGCTAAGTAGGAAGGAGGCAATTTCATTTTGTCTATTTGGACATACAATAGTCCTAGCACCCTTAATGAATAAATCCACTTTTCTCAAATTATTCAAATAACTGTGAAGCTCTTCTAACAGAAATAATGGTTTTTCATATAAAGTGAAGTGAAGTGAAAATCATTCAGTCCTGACTCTTTGCGACCCCATGAACTACATAGTCCATGGAATTCTCCAGGACAGAATACTGAAGTGGGTAGCCTTTCCCTTCTTCAAGGGATCTTTCCAACCCAGGGAACAAACCCAGGTCTCCCACTTTGCAAACCCAGGTCTCCCACATTGCAGGCAGATTCTTTACCAGCTCAGCCACAAGGGAAGCCCAACAATATTGGAGTGGGTAGCCTATCCCTTCTCCAGCGGATCTTCCTGACCCAGGAATCGAACAGGGGTCTCCTGCATTGCAGGTGGATTCTTTCTAAACCAGCTATGAGGGAAGCCCTTTTCATAAATGCAGAGGTCGATTTCAGGACTCTCTAATTCTATAGTTGATTTGTCTGTGCCTGAACCAATACCATGGACTTTCCAGGTGGTGCAGTGGTAAAGAATCCCCCTTCCAATGCAGTAGCGCAAGAGATACAGGTTTGATCCCTGGGCAGGGAAGATCCTCTGGAGTAGAAAGTGGCAACGCCCTCTAATATTCTTGCCTGGAAAATTTGATGGAGAGGAGCCTAGCAGGCTACAGTCCATGTGGGTCGCAGAGTCAGACAGGACTGAGCACATGGCCATGAACCAATATCATACTGTTTAAATTAATAAACTTTATAGTAAGTTGATATCTGGTAGAAGATATCCTCCCATTTTGGAATTGTATTAGCTATTATTTGACCTTTGTGCTTTCATATACATTTCAAAATTAGGGAGTCAGTTTCCCTAGAACATCCTAATAAACTTTTACCTGGAACTGTACTGTATCTGTTTTACAACAGTTTCTCTTTCCATGAATGTAGTATATTTCTCCCTTAATTCAAGTCTTTATTTGAATTATATTTTCTGGATACTGAAATTTTTCTTATTGTCTTATAAGAGCTGTTTATATTTCCTGTTTATTAAAATGAAATGAATTTCTCTATATTGATCTTATTAGCAGTCACATTTAAAAATTATTTTCTTACTCTACTAATTGGTACATAGACTCTTTAATCCTGTATATTATTAAATAATTCTCAAATATGCCTTTTTTTTTCTTCCATAGACCTATTTATTTTTGTTTTTTCTCTTCATTTGCTGTCTCTGTTCATCTGATGAATAGAAACCATGTTCTGTTCCTTAGAATACTTTGGGACTTTCTAGTACCTAAGACTAAGAGAAAGAATAAGGAGAAAGCTGTAGGATTTATACATTTTTTTAATCTAGGAAAATGAGAGATTGTTTCCACTTAAAATATTTTAAAATGATAATGGAAAACAGAGTTATGCTTTAAGTATTCTACAAATCACACTTATTCAACATATTACTTATTCTCACATCTCTAATCAAAGGTTATTGGGTATCATTATTTCCACTTTACAGATAAAGAAATTGAAACTAAGGGATGAAACACACTGTCCACAATCATGACTCTCTAAAGCATGGGATCTGCAATCTGAATCCAGTCTGTCTAAATTGTTCCAGTATGTCAAGCTCACTCAGAACTTGATGTGAGTAGAGAAAGAGGCAAAGAAGGCCCATGAATTTCTTACAAATAATATAGTGTACTGGGTCCTTCCATGAATCACAGCACGCCAGGCCTCCCTGTCCATCACCAACTCCCAGAGTTTACTCAGACTCATGTCCGTTGAGTCGGTGATGCCATCCAATCATCTCATCTCATCCTCTGTCGTCCCCTTCTCCTCCCGCCTTCACTCTTTCCCAGCATCAGGGTCTTGTCCAAAGAGCCCTTCGCATCAGGTGACCAAAGTACTGGAGTTTCAGCTTCAGCATCCTTACCCATCTGGTAAGTGGATGAACTAAGACCTTCTAACTTGAAGTCTGGTGCTCTTTCAACTCAAATGCTACAAGGAAATTTCTTAATAAAAGAGCCATGCCCACGTATGTAGAATATGCAACTGTTTTAGTTTGGGTCACCCCAGAAGCAGATCCTGAAATAGGGATTTAGGTTAAAGTAGTTTATGGGTAACATGGAAACATACATATGTAAAATAGATAGCTGATGAGAATTTGATGTATGACTCAGGGAACTCAAACCTGGACTCTGTAACAATCTAGAGGAGTGAGATGGGGAGGGAAATGGGAGTGAGGTTCAAGAAGGAGGGGACATATGTACATCTATGGGTGATTCATGTTGATGTTTGGCAGAAACCAACACAATACTGTAAAGCAATTATCCTTCAATTAAAAATAANCAAACCTGGACTCTGTAACAATCTAGAGGAGTGAGATGGGGAGGGAAATGGGAGTGAGGTTCAAGAAGGAGGGGACATATGTACATCTATGGGTGATTCATGTTGATGTTTGGCAGAAACCAACACAATACTGTAAAGCAATTATCCTTCAATTAAAAATAAATACATTAAAAAAAAAAGAGGATAAGGAAAAACCAAAACAGAATGAGAAAGGGAGTCAGAGAAGGGAAGGTAACCAATACATACTGCATCATCACATCAGCTACTACTGTGGACAACTGGAAATAAATCCTGCTGGGAACATTCTGAGAGCCAGTTTAGGTAGGACACGGGGCACAGAGTCAACCTATCCAAGGGGGAAGGAGCTGGGATATTTATGAACCAATGTTACCGATCATTGATTGAGGTCTCCTTCTAGTAGACATTAATTTCCTGGCACTACCTGCTATGGAGGGACAGACATGCTTTGGAATCATGGGAAAGACCTTAGGCAGAAAAACTCAAGAGCTGGAAATTGGAGACTGGGTTGGTGGGCACTGAAGTAAAGGGCCAAAGATATGGGCAGAGCCCTGACAGCACCTGCTCTGGGAATTAGGTGACAAATACTAGGGAACCTGTCAACTTGACCACCTACTATGTGAAACAGCACAAGGGTGAACCACACAGATATTGACCTGCTTTCATGTGACTTCTTAGCCAAGAAATATGACAAGAATAAGTTTTTCCAAATTAATATGAAATAATTAAATGTGATAAGTGTTGGGTAGGAGAAAGTCTGAGCCCACTTAGATAATCCTTACAAATGAAAACAAACAAACAAACAAACAAAAAACTCATTCAATCTTACCCTTTGTCTTTTTTTTTTAACCTCTGATTCTATTTCTTTTCTCTTTGTCAAAGCCAAATTTCCTAAAAGAGAGTTGTTTAGAAGTCAGTCTAATATAGTAGATTACGAGATCCTTTGGGGATGAATCTTTTTTGTTATCTTTAATTATATTATATAGTATTTAATACATAAAAAGGAATATATGGACTTTGGCATGAGCCAAAATAGAGTAAGCTCACTTGAGCTCTCGCTCTCACTGACTACAAGTAAAAACTTCTGACAAAATACAAAGTTTTAACAACTCTGAAACCACAGTGGGCAGACTGGGAAGGAAGTCCATTCTTGAATAAGGACCCATAACAGGTGTGAGTTTCAGATATTCTTTTTTTCCTTTGTCTCTCCCAGCTTTGATTTAAGGGTGCAAAGAATTCTAGACTGCAGAGAAGATATTATTTTTGTTCAGTCACTCAGTCGTGTATGACACTTTGTGAGCCCATGGATTGCAGCATGCCAGGGTTGCCTGTCCCTCACCATCTCCCAGAAATTTCTCAAGCTCATGTCCTTCGGGTTGGTGATGCCATCCAACCATCTCATCCTCTGTCGTTCCATTTTCCTCCTTCCCTCAGTTTTCCCCGGCATCAGTATGTTTTCTAATGAGTCAACTCTTTTCATCTGGTGGCCATAGTATTGGAGCTTCAGCTTCAGCATCAGTCCTTCAAATGAATACTCAGGACTGATTTCCCTTAGGATAGTCTGGTTTGATCTCCTTGAACTCCAAGGGACTCTCAAGCATCTTCTCCAACACCACAATTCAAAAGCATCAATTCTTCAATGCTCAGTCTTCTTTATGGTCCAACTCTCACATCCAAACATGGCTACTGGAAAAGCCATAGCTTTGACTAGATGGACCTTTGTGTAACATCACTTTGCTGACATCTCCACTTTTTAATATGCTCTCTAGGTTTGTCACAGCTTTTCTTCCAAGGAGCAAGTGTCTTAATTTCATGGATGCAGTCACTGTCTGCAGTGAATTTGGAGCCCAAGAAAATAAAGTCTGTCACTGTTTCAATTGTTTCCCCATCTATTTCCCCTGACGTGATGGGACTGAATGCCATGATCTTAGTTTCTTGAATGTTGAGTTTTAAGTCAGCATTTTTACTCTCCTCTTTCACTTTCATCAAGAACTAAAGCTCTTTAGCTCTTCTTTACTTTCTGCCATAAGGGCGGTGTCATCTCCATATCTGAGGTTATTGATATTTCTCCCGGCAATTATGATTCTTGCTTGTGCTTCATCCAGCCCAGCAGAGATGATATATATATATAGTAAAAATTCTGGGAAAAAATGTTTCCACTTAATCAGAAGACTGGGAATAGGAGGCCTCCATGAGGTCACAGTAGCAGGGGGGAGGTTCCTGGGACTTTTTTTTGTCTGTCCTGTTTCTTTTTTTCCTCTTGCTTCTTCCCTGAGGCCAGCACCATTTGGGAAGCAGTAGTGGTCATAGTGTGGGAATCTAGGTGTTGAAAAGAAAATCTTTCTTTTCTGATCAAAGAAACAGGGAAAGGCATCCCTCTGGCTCAAAAATATAGTGGAAATTCCTGTCCCCTCTTCTTTTCTAGAAGTACTCTGTCACAAGCGTAGGCACATTTCTGTGGAACTTTTCAATAACACAGGGGGTACAGTTCTAAAAAGTATCCTGACTATTTCTAGCTAGAGGATGCAAAAAAGTCCTTTTTTTTTCTCATGGGAACTAAAGAGTATAAAGGGAATCTTGGAGGGAAGATATTTGGAAAAGGAGACACCCTACATCTGCATATGAACTGACATAGATCCCTAACCCACCACTGAGATGCATGGACCTAATGAAACATAACAAGAGTTTGAAAACTAAACTGATATTGAAACCACCACTCCCAGAAGGTGAGAAAGAACTTGTGGTATGAACCTAACTGGATAGTTTACCTGCTAAAATAACAACAACAATAAATCAACATTCACTAGAGGACATTAACAAGACCTAGAGTCTCACAACAAAATAGTTAAAATGTCCAGGATATAATCCAGAATCACCTGACATGCAAAGGACCAGAAAACTCTGGCACACTCTTAAGGGAAAAAGTAATCAATAGATATTAAGCATGATATAAACCTGATGTTGTAATTATAAGGTATAGACTTTAAAGCAGCTATCAGAACTATTCTCCATGGGGTAAAAGTGAATATTTTAGAAATAAGTGGGAAGATGGAACTTTTAGCAGATGAAAGAAATGATAATAAAGAATCAAACTGAAATGTTAAAACTGAAATAATAACTGAAGTAAATGGTTCAGTGTGTAGTCTCAATAGGAGAATGGGAAAACAGAGGAAAAAAAATAAGTTGGGAAAAAATTAAAGAGACAAGAATCTGTGGGACACAAACTATACATGTATCCCACACTTTACAAACTATACACAAAGTATATGATGCAGCATAAGAAAAAAATACCTAGAAACTTATGACCAAATTTAAGAAACAGAACAATATTGATGCACTAGTTGTGTTCTTCCATTGTCATGTCTAGTTCTCCCAGGTAACCTCTCCCCTAAGTCCTGTATTTTTCATTTCTTTTTTCCATAGCCTTATCACATATACATTTATTCTCCAAATAGTTTCTTTTTAAATTATTTCTGTTACAATACTCAGTTTAACAATCTGAAAGTTACTTTACAGCATAGTATCTAAGATTTGTCTGTGTAGTTGTCTATAGCTATGGTGAATTAGCTTTCATTGTATAAATTTGTGTGTAACCATGACACAATTTAAATGTCATTTTTCTTATAGGTTAAGATTGTGTTCGTGTCAGTTTCTATTTGTTCACTTTTTTATTTTTCTATTATAAGCAATGTTGCTATCTATGATCATTCTTTTGCTTATCTCTTGTTGCCCAGTTGTATGATTTCTCTAGAGAGAAGTCTCTAGGCATGGAACATCCTCTGGACCACAGGATATGTGAATATTTAATTTTACCAAAAAAAGGCCAATTAATTTTTGTACCCATTTGTGTTGCCTTTCCTTCATATCCTCACCAACATTTATCAGATCAATGAGTTTTTATTAGTGCAGTGAGTAAAAATTACCACAATTTGCATTTCCCAGATTTCTGAACAGTTGAGCAACTTCTTAAATGTTTATTTGGCATATATATGTGTGGCTTTTTGTGTGAAATGCCAATTCATATTTCTTACTAGAGCAGTTCTTTTTTGATTTCTGTACACTAATCCTTTATCACTTAAAAGTGTTACAAATATGTTCTCTTGATTTGTTGCTTTTTCTCCCTTTCTCTAAGTTATCTTGAAGAACAGACATCTTTAATTTCAATGTAGTTGAATATATCACATTTTTTTCTTTTATGTTAGCATTTCTGATATCATATTTAAGAAATGTTTTACTCTTTTGTCATAAAGATAATCTCCTCCATAATTTGCTAGAAATTTTANCTTTTTCTCCCTTTCTCTAAGTTATCTTGAAGAACAGACATCTTTAATTTCAATGTAGTTGAATATATCACATTTTTTTCTTTTATGTTAGCATTTCTGATATCATATTTAAGAAATGTTTTACTCTTTTGTCATAAAGATAATCTCCTCCATAATTTGCTAGAAATTTTAAAGTTTTGCCTATCAAATGTATCCTTAATCCATTTAGAACTGATTTTTGTGTATGCTAAGTAGGAAGGAGGCAATTTCATTTTGTCTATTTGGACATACAATAGTCCTAGCACCCTTAATGAATAAATCCACTTTTCTCAAATTATTCAAATAACTGTGAAGCTCTTCTAACAGAAATAATGGTTTTTCATATAAAGTGAAGTGAAGTGAAAATCATTCAGTCCTGACTCTTTGCGACCCCATGAACTACATAGTCCATGGAATTCTCCAGGACAGAATACTGAAGTGGGTAGCCTTTCCCTTCTTCAAGGGATCTTTCCAACCCAGGGAACAAACCCAGGTCTCCCACTTTGCAAACCCAGGTCTCCCACATTGCAGGCAGATTCTTTACCAGCTCAGCCACAAGGGAAGCCCAACAATATTGGAGTGGGTAGCCTATCCCTTCTCCAGCGGATCTTCCTGACCCAGGAATCGAACAGGGGTCTCCTGCATTGCAGGTGGATTCTTTCTAAACCAGCTATGAGGGAAGCCCTTTTCATAAATGCAGAGGTCGATTTCAGGACTCTCTAATTCTATAGTTGATTTGTCTGTGCCTGAACCAATACCATGGACTTTCCAGGTGGTGCAGTGGTAAAGAATCCCCCTTCCAATGCAGTAGCGCAAGAGATACAGGTTTGATCCCTGGGCAGGGAAGATCCTCTGGAGTAGAAAGTGGCAACGCCCTCTAATATTCTTGCCTGGAAAATTTGATGGAGAGGAGCCTAGCAGGCTACAGTCCATGTGGGTCGCAGAGTCAGACAGGACTGAGCACATGGCCATGAACCAATATCATACTGTTTAAATTAATAAACTTTATAGTAAGTTGATATCTGGTAGAAGATATCCTCCCATTTTGGAATTGTATTAGCTATTATTTGACCTTTGTGCTTTCATATACATTTCAAAATTAGGGAGTCAGTTTCCCTAGAACATCCTAATAAACTTTTACCTGGAACTGTACTGTATCTGTTTTACAACAGTTTCTCTTTCCATGAATGTAGTATATTTCTCCCTTAATTCAAGTCTTTATTTGAATTATATTTTCTGGATACTGAAATTTTTCTTATTGTCTTATAAGAGCTGTTTATATTTCCTGTTTATTAAAATGAAATGAATTTCTCTATATTGATCTTATTAGCAGTCACATTTAAAAATTATTTTCTTACTCTACTAATTGGTACATAGACTCTTTAATCCTGTATATTATTAAATAATTCTCAAATATGCCTTTTTTTTTCTTCCATAGACCTATTTATTTTTGTTTTTTCTCTTCATTTGCTGTCTCTGTTCATCTGATGAATAGAAACCATGTTCTGTTCCTTAGAATACTTTGGGACTTTCTAGTACCTAAGACTAAGAGAAAGAATAAGGAGAAAGCTGTAGGATTTATACATTTTTTTAATCTAGGAAAATGAGAGATTGTTTCCACTTAAAATATTTTAAAATGATAATGGAAAACAGAGTTATGCTTTAAGTATTCTACAAATCACACTTATTCAACATATTACTTATTCTCACATCTCTAATCAAAGGTTATTGGGTATCATTATTTCCACTTTACAGATAAAGAAATTGAAACTAAGGGATGAAACACACTGTCCACAATCATGACTCTCTAAAGCATGGGATCTGCAATCTGAATCCAGTCTGTCTAAATTGTTCCAGTATGTCAAGCTCACTCAGAACTTGATGTGAGTAGAGAAAGAGGCAAAGAAGGCCCATGAATTTCTTACAAATAATATAGTGTACTGGGTCCTTATCAGGATGGAGCAGTCAAAAAGGGTGTATGGATGGGCTGGAATAAATGAGTTTGATTCTTGACATGTTTTTATTTCAAGTTAAGACCTATTTTTCTCTTACTGTTTAGTTTGCTGTTGATTCAATTCTCTTTGTTTTAGTGAAGAATTATTTTATTGGCAATGTACTTAGCACTTTAAGAAAAGAGCACACCCTTCTCTTTTGGCTACATTGCAGCCTGACCCTGTGGCCAGCTGTTCATATATGCCCTTTTCAGCCAGCCAAGAACAGCCGCTAACTGTCAGACCTCAGCCACGTGACAGCCACCTAGTCCACGGCCCACAGCAATGGAATTCACTGTCAGAGCAAATTTAAATAAATCCAAACTTCCATTTAGTACGGCCTGGCAGAGCTCTTGCTTTTGGGGGGAGGTAAGGGTAGGAAGCCCTATTAACATCTTCATCCAAAAAAAAAAAAGAAAAACTGTTTCTTAAGTCTCCCCAAGAAAGAGCCGTTCCATCCAGAACTCTGAGACCTCCACAGGGGTGTAAATCTGTAACAGCAGTCATTTTAAGACCCTCAGGCAATCAAAACCATTCTCCTACAATGCAAGGGGCACCAGCTATTTGTATCAGTCAACATCCAAGCTAGAAACAGATGACATTCTCAAACTAGCTGATTTGAGGGTAGTTTCTAAAAAAAGGATTATTCATATGGTATAGTCATGGATTAGGGAAACAAGGAAAGGTGAAGTACCCTGAGGCTAGTAACAATAGGAAATGATTCCAGGCTTGTGCTAGGAAGGTGGAGGAGGAGAGGTGATTACAAAAATCGAGAGAGGATCAGCTAAGGAGAGGGTAACTGACAGGACCTTAAAATCTGGGACACAGCCAGCCTAAGATGATCTTTAACTGAACCCGAGGAAGCCATTGATCTTGGGAGCATATTGATGGGTTCATAAAGGGCAAATCCAGGAGCAAAGAGGAGGTTGGAAAATGGTGGAGAGTGATTAAAAATGTCCAATTCGAAAATAATTGGTCTTGTCTACTGCCTTTGCCCTTTAACTTCCCTCTCTTTCCTTTGTTCAGGTAAATGACTGCTGTCTTCAATGTACATGATACAAAAAACAGATACTATAACATAACATGGGGATCTTGATTTGGCTATATTCCCATCTGAGTCTTAAAAGAACCTTAGCCACCACCAAGTTATTAAGGAAAGATGGGTAGAAATGAAGGATGGATAAGAAAAAAAAAAAAAAACATATAGCTTTAATATAACCTCAAACTCCATATTGCCTTTCTTTGGAATTGGAATGAAAACTGACCTTTTCCAGTCCTGTGGCCACTGCTGAGTTTTCCAAATTTGCTGGCATATTGAGTGCAGCACTTTCACAGCATCATCTTCCAGGATTTGAAACAGTTCAACTGGAATTCCATCACCTCCACTAGCTTTGTTCTTAGTGATGCTTTCTAAGGCCCACTTGACTTCACATTCCAAGATGTCTGGCTCTAGATTAGTGATCACATCCTCATGATTATCTGGGTCGTGAAGATTTTTTCTGTACAGTTCTTCTGTGTATTCTTGCCACCTCTTCTTAATATCTTCTGCTTCTGTTAGGTCCATACCATTTCTATCCTTTATCGAGCCCATCTTTGCATGAAATGTTCCCTTGGTATCTCCAATTCTCTTGAAGAGATCTCTAGTCTTTCCCATTCTGTTGTTTTCCTCTATCTCTTTGCATTGATTGCTGAAGAAGGCTTTCTTATCTCTTCTTGCTATTCTTTGGAACTCTGCATTCAGATGCTTATATCTTTTCTTTTCTCCTTTGCTTTT
>SJYX01007994.1:404487-420302 GCA_006410675.1 Oreotragus oreotragus | reverse complement strand
GGAGAGTGAAAAAGTTGGCTTAAAGCTTAACATTCAGAAAATGAAGATCATGGCATCTGGTCCCATCACTTCATGGGAAATAGAAGTGGAAACAGTGTCAGACTTTATTTTTGGGGGCTCCAAAATCACTGCAGATGGTGATTGCAGCCATGAAATTAAAAGATGCTTACTCCTTGGAAGACAAGTTATGACCAACCTAGATAGCATATTCAAAAGCAGACTAAGGTCCGTCTAGTCAAGGCTATGGTTTCTCCTGTGGTCATGTATGGATGTGAGAGTTAGACTGTGAAGAAGGCTGAGTGCTGAAGAATTGATGCTTTTGAACTGTGGTGTTGGAGAAGACTCTTGAGAGTCCCTTGGACTCCAAGGAGATCCAGCCAGTCCATTCTGAAGGAGATCAGCCCTGGGATTTCTTTGGAAGGAATGCTGCTAAAGCTGAAACTCCAGTACTTTGGCCACCTCATGAGAAGAGTTGACTCATTGGAAAAGACTCTGATGCTGGGAGGGATTGGGGTCAGGAGGAGAATGGGACGACCGAGGATGAAATGGCTGATGGCATCACTGACTCGATGGATGTGAGTCTGAGTGAACTCCGGGAGATGGTGATGGATAGGGAGGCCTGGCGTGCTGCGATTCATGGGGTCGCAAAGAGTCAGACATGACTGAGCGATTGAACTGAACTGAACCATACAAAATTATTTCAATACTATTGACCGTAACCCTTATGTTGTACATCATAGCCCCATATGCCCCATATTTTATAACTAAAATAAGAAGTTCATACCTCTTAATCCTCTTAACCTATTTCACTTAACTCCTCCATCCCCTCCCCCTCTGGCAGCCACCAGTTTGTTCTCTGTGTCTGTGAGTCTGTTTTGCTTTGTTTGTTCTTTTTTTTTTTGATTCCACATATAAGTGAAATAATATGTTACTTGTCTTTGTGTTTCCGTGTCTGATTTATTTTATTTAACATTATACCCTCTAGGTCCATCCATGTCAATGCTAATGACATAATTTCATTTTTCATGGCTGAGTAGTATTCCATTCCATTCCATTGATCTATGTGTCTATTTTTTATGCCAATATCATAGTTTTCATTGCTATAACTTTGTAGTATAGTTTGAAATCAGGTTGTGTGATACCTCCAGCTTTGTTCTTCTTTCTCATGATTACTTTGGCTTTTCTGGGACTTCTGTGGTTCTATACAAATTTTAGGGTTATCTGTTCTAGTTTTGAGAAAAATTTTGATAAGGGTTACACTGAATCTGTAGATTGCTTTCAGTAGTAATATTTTTTAATGATATTAATTCTTCCAGTCTATGAACATAGAGTATCTTTCCATTTACTTGTAAATATAGTTTTCCAAGAACAGGTCTTTTAACCTCTTGGTTACATTTAATCCTCGATATTTTATACTTTTGGATGTAATTGTAAATGAAATTGTCTTCATTTCTCTTCCTGATAGTTTGTTATTAGTGTACAGAAATGTATCTGATCCAGTATATTGATTTTGCATTTTGCAACTTTATTGAATTCATTTATTAGATCTGATAGTTTTTTGATGGAGGCGTTAGGGTGTTCTATGTATAGTATCATATCATCTGCAAATAGTGAGCTTTTTCTCCCTTTCCTATTTAAATGTCTTTAAACCCTGTTTCTTTGTAATTGGTGTGACTAGGACTTCCAGTACTGTTTTGACTAAAAGTGGCAAAAACAGACCTCCTCGTCTTGATTCTGACCTTTGCGAGGTCTGACTGTGAAATATCAGGTTAGCTGTAGTTTTGTCATAGACAACATTTATGATGTTCTCTGTCTCTCTCTTCTGCTGCTGCTGCTAAGTTGCTTCAGTCGAGTCCGACTCTGTGCGACCCCATAGACGGCAGCCCACCAGGCTCCCCCGTCCCTGGGATTCTCCAGGCAAGAACACTGGAGTGGGTTGCCATTTCCTTCTCCAATTCATGGACGTGAAAAGTGAAAGTGAAGTCGCTCAGTTGTGTTCGACTCTTAGTGACCCCATGGACTGCAGCCCATCAGGCTCCTCCATCCATGGGATTGTCCAGGCAAGAGTACTGGAGAATTGCCTTCTCTGCTTCTCCTTCTGGGACCTCCCTAATGCTAATGGTAGTGTGCCTGATGTCCCAGAGGTCCCTTAAACTAATCTCTGTTAAAAATTCTTTTTTCCTGTTCTCATTGGATGATTTCCAGTTCCTCATCTTCCAGACTGCTGATCTGTTCTGCATCTTTTAATCTGTTGTTGATTCTCTTAGTGTGTACTCTCATATCAGTTATTGTAATCTGTCGTTCTGATTGGTTCTTTTTTATATTTTTGTTGAAGTTCTCATGCTGAGTTCATTCAGTCTTCTCCTGAGTTTAGTAAGTATCTTTATAAGTATTACTTTGAATTATTTTCTTATATATTGCTTAGCTCCATTTTATTTAGTTCTTTTTCTGGAGTTTTGTTTTGTTCTTTCATTTAGAAAGTATTCCTTTTTCTCCTCACTTTGCCTAACTCTATGTGTTTGCTTCTATGTATTAGATAGATCAGCTCCATATCCCAGTCTTGAAAGAGTGACCTTATGTGGAAGGTTTCTGTGGGGCTTAGTGGTACAATTCCCATGGTCACCAGAGCCACTTGTTACTGAGGTTTTCCCTCTTTGGGCTGTGTTTATTCTCTTATTGTGGTTGGGCCACAGTTGCTGTGGGCACACTAGTTGGGGGAGCTGGTACCAGGCCTGGCTGGCTGCATCACTTGGTTGTGACTGCTGTAGATGTGCTGTGGATGGAGCTAACCCCCAAGTGGGAGCTCCTTTGAAAGGAGTGCTGATGCTGGCCAAGATGACCCACCAGGTCATTTGGTGTAAGAGCCACTTTGGAAGGGCACTGGTGCAGCCCATGCCACCTGTTTGGTGGGGCAGTCATGGAGTGGCTTTTGAGGGGTGTGCTGATCCTCAGGGGAATGTTGGAGTGGAAGTATACCCTGTTAGCCAGGTTGATTGAAAGTAAGGGAAATGGCGCCCACCAGCTCTGGGCCAGCTAGGTGGCAGAAGAGTTAACAAATAAACAAATAAAGATGTGACCACAAGAGCTTCTGCCCCTGGAGAAAGTTCTGCCAGGTCCTTGCCCTCCTACATCCTAATAGTAATCAGTATTGGCCATCTCCTTCTTTATGACTCAGGTGTTTTTCAGGCTATTGCCTCTGCATTGAGACCTGGAGTGAGCTTGTACATGAGCAGTGTTTCAGTTTCCCACTGCCTTTTGGCTTTCCCCGCCCTAAGCCCTGCTGATTTGCACAGCCAGAAATTATGGAGGTTTGTCTTCCCCATGCAAGTACATTGGGCTGGGGAGCCTGAGGGGGGGCTTGGACCCCTCACTCCCTAGTGGGGACCTCAATAGTTGTGATATCCCTCTCGCTTATTAGTGGCCTTAGTTGGGGTGCATGTTCTGACTAGACCATGTCTCTGCCCTCTTCCCCTTCCCCATATGGCCTTTTCTTTATATTCTTAGTTATAGAAAATCTGTTCTGCTAGTCTTTGGGTCATTCTCAGAGATAGTTGTTCTATATTTAGTTGTAGTTTGGTCTTTCTGTGGGAGGAGGTGAGCTCAGGATTTTCCTTCTCCATCTTGATCTGAACCTTAAAGGCTTTTTTTTTTTTTAATGAGATAAGTAGTGATGTTAACAAGTATGATTTTTTTTTATATTGCGTGATGAAATGTGTTAACATTTGAAAAATCTGCATAATTGAGTAAACATATATTTTTCAAATCACCACTACTTGGTGCTGAAAAATGATATATGGGTAAAAGATCCATTCAAAGTTTAAGACCAATCCATAAATTTTAATGGAACAGAATAAAAAATTTCATTTGTTTGGTTTATGCCATTAACCCTTAGGAAACTTCTATTTGTTGAGTTTTGGTATAGCATCAAACAATCATCACAGTTATCTGAAAAAACTATCAAAATACATCTCCCTTTTCTAGCTACTTATGTCTGAGAGGCTGGATTTCTTCATATGCTTCAACCAGAACAGTTGGATTCCTCAACCAACTGACTTTTATTAAGCCAGAGAGTTTTTTAAAATGTAAAATAAGCTGATTTTTCTAATTTTTGTTTGTTTGGGGATATATAGCTTTGCCTCTAAAAACTGTTACTTTTGTTAACATGTCTTTAAGATTTTTATTATTTTAAAATGAGTAAATACATATCTTAAATTTCCCTTTTAATTTCAAATACACTGTTAATATAAAACCCATATACACAATACCTCTGTGGGATCCTCAGTGATTTTTAAGTGTATAAAGTGTTCCTAAGACTAAAAAGTTTGGTAATTGCAGTTTTAACCCAAACAGATGCTTTCTTATAATGCTGAGAGTTTTAGAACTTCTTTGTATCAAGAGGAGTGGGAGTCATAAATATTTGGAGCTTTGATTGTTGGACTAATTACATAATAGAATTAACATTTTTTGTTGAGGATTGGCTCTGCTTTAGTGCCACTGCTAATAACCAAGTCATTTCTCACCTGTTATGAATGAAATAAGCTAAGCTGGGAAGGTAGACTAGAGTGAAATAAAATCCACCCATCTCTTGATCACATTCTCTATTCTTTAATGAAAATTTCTAGTCTTTATTTAGCAATTCAGTCTACAAAGTACATTCACACTCCATTAATTTTCACTAACAATCTTTTATTGTTATCCTAAATTTACAAATAAGGCAAAGAAGTTGTAATTATCTAAAAATTATATGGCCAGAAATTTGTAGAATCACACATAATAAACAAGAGAGCATGCCACAGAAGAAAGAACGTGTTCTTCAGGATTAAAAGCTTAATTGACTCTACATCCATTGGTAACTAGCTGTGCAGATTTGTGTCTCAATCACATTTAAGTAGGCGGCTGTGTTTTCCCTTTTGAAAAATGGGTAATATAATACCTACATTATCAAATAGTTATGAGAATTAAACTGGATAATATACATAAAATACTTACTCTGTGGAAGGTTCTCAATAAGTGGTACCTACTCATCTCACATGCTAGTAAAGCAATGCTTAAAATTCTCCAAGCAAGGCTTCAGCAATACGTGAACTATGAACTTCCAGATGTTCAAGCTGGTTTTAGAAAAGGCAGAGGAACCAGAGATCAAATTGCCAGCATCCACTGGATCATCGAAAAAAGCAAGAGTATTCCAGAAAAAAAATCTATTTCTGCTTTATTGACTATGCCAAAGCCTTTGACTGCATGGATCACAATAAACTGTGGATAATTCTGAAAGGGATGGGAATACCAGACCACCTGAACTGCCTCCTGAGAAACCTATATACAGGTCAGGAAGCAACAGTTAGAACTGGACATGGAACAACACACTGGTTCCAAATAGGAAAAGGAGTACATCAAGGCTGTATATTGTCATCCTGCTTATTTAACTTATATGCAGAGTACATCATGAGAAACGCTGGGCTGGAGGAAGCACAAGCTGGAATCAAGATTGCTGGGAGAAATATCGATAACCTCAGAAATGCAGATGACACCACCCTTATGGAAGAAAGTGAAGAGGCACTAAAGAGCCTCTTGATGAAAGTGAAAGAGGAGAGTGAAAAAGTTTGGCTTAAAACTCAACATTCAGAAAACTAAGATCATGGCATCTGTTCCCATCACTTCATGGTAAATAGATGGGAAAACAGTGTCAGACTATTTTTCTGGGCTCCAAAATCACTGCAGATGGTGATTGCAGNGGACACGACTGTGTGTCTGAACTGACCTGAACTGGAAGGAAAGTTTTGACCAACCTAGACAGCATATTAAAAAGCAGAGACATCACTTTACCAACAAAGGTGCATCTAGTCAAGGCCATGGTTTTTCCAGTGGTCATGTATGGATGTGAGAGTTGGACTGTGAAGAAAGCTGAGCACTGAAGAATTGATGCTTTTGAACTGTGGTGTTGGAGAAGACTCTTGAGAGGCCCTTGGACTGCAAGGAGATCCAACTAGTCTATCCTAAAGGAGATCAGTCCTGGGTGTTCAATTGTATTAATGATGTTGAAGCTGAAACTCCAATACTTTGGCCACCTGATGCGAAGAGCTGACTCATTTGAAAAGCATCTTTCCTGATGCTGGGAAAGATTGAGGGCAGGAGGAGAAGGGGACGACAGAGGATGAGATGGTTGGATGGCATCACCAACTCGATGGACATGGGTTTGGGTGGACTCTGGGAGTTGTGATGGACAGGAAGGCCTGGTGTGCTGTGGTTCATGGAGTCGCAAAGGGTCGGACCCGACTGAGCAACTGAACTGAATATTGGATTGGTCAAAAAGTTCATTCTAGTTTTTCTAGAACATCTTATAGAAAAACGCACACAAGCTTTTTGCCCAACTGAATATTATGTTATCTAGTCATGCTTATTACCAAAAATTAGTTCTTTTTTAGGGCTCTCTTGTGAGTTCTGGAAAGGATCATTGTCATCATTTGCTGGTAACTGGACTCTTGTACTCTTTTAAATATAAAATATATATAGATCGTATTAGTTGCTTTTAAACTTAATAAGTTAAGTGGGAAAGGCAGTAGGTGAGAAAAAAGACCACGATTAACTTATTTTGTGAAATCTTTTTGTAGGTGAGTTCCGAAAAAGGCTGGAAGAAAAGGAAGCTCTGATAAACCAACTTTCCAGGGAAAAGAGTATGTTCACTCTGCAGATTCAAGACCTGAAAGGGCAACTGGCAGAAGAAACCAAAGTAAGGCATCTATTATTTCTCACCAGGTATTTCACTGTATTTTTTTTTTTTTTAATAGGGCTTGCTAGGTTGGCTTGAATATCTTCTTATATAAAAGAAGAAGAGTAAGTCCTCTAGAAGTTAAGGGGAAAAAGACCTGTTGGATCTTGGATATGCTGAAAAGGACTCTGATCACTGAAGGATCATCCTCAGTAATTCAAATTGCTTTTCTAGTTTGTCAGATTTAGAGCAAGGAAAGTATGTGTTTCCGTTTTGCATTATTACTTGAACAGAACGTCAGCAAAGTTCGTTATGGATTTTTGATTCTGAATTGCACGAAGAAGTGGACTTAATTAAAAGACCAGAATAAAATGAGTGGGACTGGATTCATTCAATACTACTTTTAAATTGTCAAATGAATTATAGATATTAGTTATTTCTTCCCAAGAGAATATATAATGTTGCTAGCAGGTGACCTCGGTGAATGTGATTCTTTAATGTTAAAGCATAGTGACTAAAATGAGAGATGGATTCTTTCAGCCCTGGTATTCAAGTCTATTCTTATTTCATATTCAAGGCATCTTCTAAGACCCCAAAGGACTTCATTTGTATATAATCTCACTTCAAAGGCATCTACTCCAAGGGTAAAAGTCATTGACTCTGCAGACTTCTCTTTTTAAATGTTTTCTTTTATCCCCCACATTCTCCTTATTTTCTATATTATATGTACATTTAAAATTACTACCATGATTCACACTTCAGACATCATGCTGGATGCTTCTTTCATGCCATCTAAACCTTCAGATGTTAAGTCATATGAAACTGGTAGAATTATTTTTTTTTTTACATGAAGTCACCAAGGCCATGAGAAGACAAATGACTCATCCAAGGTCATGTAGCTAGTAATAGACTGTAGGAAGTTTAGCAGGTTCTGAAATGACTAGATTTATAGTTTAGATCTCTCTGGCTGACTTCTCTGGTATGCCAGGCTTCCAACTGGCATACCAGGCCCCCTTTCTCAGTCCAAGCCTCCTTCTGTGACCCTACCTCCTATAGCTGCATCTCGCATTTACTCACTTCTAATCACCCTGGCTGCCTCACTGCCTCTTAAATAAGCCGGCATCATTAGGACTATTCCCATTGTTTGAAGGCCCTTCTTGGAGGCCTTTAGGGGATGATGAGAAGAATCCAAACATGTATCCTCATGTCAGTCTGTTTTATGATCTCAGTGCTGTCAGCAATTTTATTTATTAATTTTTGTACATACTTGTTTTCATATATCCTCCTCCATTTAGGTTCTTTGGACAAAGGCTTTGTCTCCATTTTATTTACTTTGGTTAACACTATTGTTTAGAACAGAATATATATTAAATATATATTAAATGAGAGGAAGGATCACAATTTGAAGCCAAGTTTCCAAGATTCCAATCCCTGTGTCCTTCTCAGTGTTCGTTGCTCAGTCATGTCTGACTCTTTGTGACCCCAAGGACTATAGCCTGCCAGGCTTCTCTGTCCATGGGATTTCCCAGACAAAAACACTACAGTAGGTTGCCATTCCCTTCTCCAGGGACTCTTCCTGACCCAGGGATTGAACCAGGCTCTCCCACATTGCAGGCAGATTCTTTACTGTCTGAGCCACCAAGGAAGTATATGTTAATATTATTGCTCCTCATTCAAAGCCCCTAGGTGTCTGCCTGAGGCTGCCATTAATCAAGCCCTGTGCTTTCAGAGCTGCATCTATCTGAGAAGAGGTTTCTTCCTAAGTTGTATTAAGGACCCATGAGGACTGGCAGAGACCCTGCTTCTTCCCACTAGACTAGGTTATCTCATGGGAATGATGTTGCTAGGGTAATCAAACCATGCCTTAAGTGACAAATAATTATTAGCTCTACAGTCCAATAAATACAGAAGCCACTACTATGCTACAGGTGGCTACCTGAATTTAAACTGACATTAATTAGAATTAAATAAAATTGAAATTCAGTTGGGCACATTTTGAATGTTTAACAGCTACGTGACTAGTGGTTACCATATTGGACAATATATATATATAGAATATTTTCATCACTATGGAAACTTCTATTGGATAGCACTGTTTTAAAGTAATAAATATTTTAGAGATTTGCATGTTAAATAAAAGATTTTGTTTTCTTTATCAATGGAATGAAAAGGCTAGACTAAACTCAGTGGTCCTTTCTAGTCCAAACAAGACCAGTGTCTTGTATATTGCTAAATATAAATCTTACTACCTAAGCGATAGTGAGTGTTCTTGCTACCTTTGCATGCTGCACTATTTCTAGAACTCCAGGCCTGTCTATTATTGAGGCCCACATTGTCAGGCTGGCATTTCCCTAAATAGAACTCTCTTCCTTGTTTTAATGGCAGCAATTAGATACTCTCTCCTTTCTCTTCTTGTCCCAAATTCTCTCCCTAGTATTAACTAACTAGGTTCAGGTTCAGCTTGCATTGTGGCAGGTGGTTATTAACCTTATCTAAAAAAGATGATGTCACCTCTAAAGCTTTCATCATTAATGGTGGTGGTGCCTTTTTATACCTGTGTGTGTCCCCTGCAGTCACAGAGTGCCCTGGCCCAGGCTGTGAAGTCAGCCAAGCGTGATTGTGACCTTCTGCGAGAGCAGTACGAGGAAGAGCAAGCGGCCAAGGCTGAGCTGCTGCAGGCCCTGCTCAAAGGCAATGCTGAAATGGTGAAGTGGAGGACCAAGTACGAGGATGACACCATCCAGCGTGCTGAGGACTTGGAGGACGCCAAGTGAGTGGGGCAGGGCTACCCTGACCCTGGAGTTAGTTATGCAGAGGACTCTGAGAATAGTGGCCTTGTCTTCAAGGCTTCACATGTGCACTTAGCAAGTCCTCACCAGCTGTGTGAATAAGCCCAAGACCAAAGCTGAAGCAGCCACCACTGGCAAGAAGCACATACTCTAGAGAGGTTCAAAAATTAATATTATAGTACAGAGTGACAAACATTAGAGAGAAATCCTGGGGGGAAAGGAGTTCTTTCTAGAGATAGAAGTCTTCACAGATGTGACTGAGCTATGGTCTGAAAACAGGCTAACATGTAAAATCCTGGGTTTCATTTGGAACACCGGAATAATGGAGTCACTGTCTGTAAACATCTCCATACATTAAAGTTATCAAAAAATGTCTCTGATCTACAACTTGTAGACTACAAAGTCGTCTGTGAAGATGGACAGGGGCAGCTGGAAATGTGTTAGGATCTGTCATCCTGTCTATGGGACAAAGTGTCCTTTGAAAAGAAATCGCCTTTGGGCCACCTCTAAGGTTAGGGCATGGGTTTTATAGCCAACACTACACAAAGGCTTTAGAAGTTCTTCCGGGAACTACAGAAGTTTGGGGCCTACATGAATTAAGACTTAGTCCCAGGATGTAGTTCTAAAGCTTTTTGCTCAGAGGTCAAAGAACTGTGTGTCTTTGAGAAACAGTGTCAAACCAGCATTAAAAGTTGACTCAAAATAGTATGTCCCTGGCTCAGTAGCTTGGCAAAAATCCAGAGCAGATCAATACGTTTCTCTTTAGTATCAACCAAATATAATATTTTTCAATTCTTCACCTAAATATTTGAAAGACATTGTTGTACATGTGCTGAACAGCTGCTGTGTTCTCTCCCTAAAGGGGGGATACCAAGAGATCTATCTCTGTAGCCACAATAACTTAAAAAGGGCTTTGTGATGACAGATACTAAAAATACCCATGGTAAATGTGTTAAAAACTCAGGACCACAGAAAACTGGGGCCTTGAACTGAAACAGCTCCTCATATCCAAAATATGGCATTTACTTCTAAAGTTAAGATTTTTTTGTTTTCCTAATTGAAGAATTCCAGTGAAAGTGTCTACCAGTCAGTCATTCTGTTTAAAGGTTTCTGAGAGAGAGACAGAAAAGAGAGAAAGTATGTGGGTTACTTATGACCACATAGATTTGTTTGAACTAACAAATCATGGTCTTGTAGTCGATGACAACTAGAGAGAAATGGCAAATGTGATTATATCTGAAGACTTTTTTTTTTTGCTTTAAACTTAAACATCAAATAAATAAAGCATTGTCCTTATTATGCTTTGCCTCTAAATCCCCTCAGGGAGGTGGAATTACAAAAAAATCTAGGATTGTATTTTTTTGTTTTAAATTGGAAAGTTGAAGATTTGTCTGCTTAGATTTCCAGGCTTGGGTTCACACGATAAGTTAGTTTAGTGGAATCAAGCTCCCCCATGAGCCCGTTTAGTGCCTCTGAGCTCTGCGTTTCCCCGAGGAGAGGGATTTGATTTCTTCTTCTCCCACATCTTGCATATTCTAGGCAACCATGTAGGTGCTTATGGTTGGCAAGTTAAAGACCAAAATGGCAGTTGGCAGTAAATGTAGAAAAACATTATCAGTCAAATGAAAGTGATCAGTTGTCCAGTTTGCCCTGGATTTGCCTGATTTGAGCCCTGATAGCCCTGTGTCCTGGTACAACCCCTCAGTCCCTCAGCAGTTGATCACCCAAAGTAAAATTCCTGTTTTCTGGTTCCAGTTAAGCATTTCTAAAGTAGTTAACATATGTGTAATTATTTTACAATATTCTTGTTTTAGGCAGGATAGAACATCAGAATCTCCTATTTTTTGTCCAGCTTTATAGAAACATGATTAACATGCCATTGTGTAGGGTGTACAGTTAAGGTGTACAATATAATAATTTGAAATATGCACATATTGTGAAATCTTTACCACAGTATGGTTGGTTAATACCTCCTTTACCCCACAGAATTACTATTTTGTTGTTGTTATGGTGAGAAAATTAAAACTCTATTCTCATAGCAACTCTCACATATATAATACAATGTTATCAACAATAGTCACCATGCAGTATGAGTCACCATAAGTAAGAGTCTTTTCTTAACAGTTAAGAAGAATGAAGCAAAGACATGAAGTGACTATGGCTAGAAAGCCAGTGAGCAAGGAGTAGTTGTTGGAGCCCAGGTCCTTCCTGGACACTGAGCACAGATTGGTTTTTACAGGATTCTACCTACAGGGGGCTTTATGATCACATTGCTCTGTTGGGTTAGTTATGTGGCACATATTACTTCCTGAGGACCATCTTCTGTTTAATAACAGTGGATTGGAAAAAGCTTTGGTACATACAGTACCTTTCATGTAAGAGGTGTTATGGACGAGTAAGAATGAAACTACCAGTGTCCCTGCAGGAGACGTGAACAGGAGAACACATTGCATCCATTAGGGAGCATAAGAGCACTGCATTGTAAGTGTAGTGGAAGGGAGGCATTTTAATAAGCTGCTCCATCTTGGAGTATACTGAAGGGAGGACAGAGAGAGGCTAAAGTACCCCTAACAGCAGCGGGACCTGATAAGTGAGCATACTGCTGGAGTGGATGTGGGTATACACAGTGGGGAACAGGAGCCCAGTTGGAGAAGAAATTCAGAGAAGAGAGAATCTGGGCATGTTTAAAAGTTACATGATGAGAGGGGGAGACAGTGAGCAGGAGCGAGCTGAAGAAGGCTCTTTGCAAGCAAGGTAGTTTAGAGACTAGATGTGCCGGAAACTTTTAACAGTTGCTTACTGCTGGGCGTTCAGTACCATCTTCCTCTTATTCCCGTTTTGTGTTCTGGATAATGTCTGTATTGCTTATTTAAGGTTCAGGGGACGCAGATACTTACAGGGATTCAGAGATTCTGAGTCTCAAGTCCAGATTGCCAAAGGGTGGGGGAACATAAAGGACCTGTGGACACAGGAGCCAGAGGGTGGTGGTCAGCAGACATCTGAGTTCTACAGCACAAGGAGGTCTTTTTCAGACACGAGTTACTTCCCTTCATACTATGAAACCACCCTTGGGGGCGCCCCTATTTGTACCGCAGCGCTATGTTTAATAAGGACACACTGGATGAGAGTTGTGGCTTCACTTGCCCTTTGGGTCTCCTCAGGAAGAAGCTGGCGCTTCGGTTGCAGGAGGCTGCCGAAGCCATGGGGGTGGCCAATGCCAGAAATGCCTCCCTGGAGAGGGCCAGGCTCAGACTGCAGCTTGAGCTCGGGGACACCCTATCTGATCTCGGGCAGGCGCGGTCTGCGGCTGCCGCGCTCAACCGAAAGCAGCAGCATTTTGACAAGCACCTGGACGACTGGAGGCGGAAGCACGAGGAGTCCCAGGCGATGCTGGATGCCTCAAAAAAGGAGGCCCGCGCCCTCAGCATCCAGCTCCTGGAGCTCAGGCACAGCTACGAGGAGAGCACCATGAGCCAGGAGGCCCTGCGGAGGGAGAATAAGCACCTGAAAGGTACATTGTGCTGAGAAGCCAGCCGGGCAATGGAAGTGCACTTGCCTAGGAATTAGCTGCCGCCTCCGGCAGAGATGGCTCAGCATTTTCACAGCCCTGCTTGGGTCTTAACTTTGCCATTTGTAATACTTCCTTTGGATTTTTTTTTTTTTAACGACAGATACTATTTTCATTAAATGAGTTCTAAAAATAAGACCACATTCCTACCTTCAGCCCCAATTCCCCACAGAAAGTAAGCCTATTAAGAATTTCTTTACATCTCTAGCCTTACCAAGATTGTCCATGCACATATGCAGGCAAGTTTTTTTTTTCTTTTTTTTAAACTTAAATTGCAGATTATTCTGTACCTTTAAAAAATTTATTAATATATTTTATCATTTAACAAATACTTCAAAAGCCCATCCTGTGTGCCAGGCACTGTTCTTTATACAAGTATTTATTAAGTCTCAGAACAATCTTATGAGTTAGTTTCTCTATCTGTAAAATGCAGATTAGATTCAGTCATTTAAGGTTAAGAACTTGGCCAAATTCACATTTGCTAAGTAGCTGATATGAGATTTGAGCCCAGCCAGCTTGATTCTGGCACATACCTACTTAACTATGGGCTTTGCCACTGAGCCTGTACCTGGAGGCCTACCACATGACTGTTATTAGCAACAGAGTGTTTATGATCAGGATAATTAACACATTTCAATAGATTTTAGTCATTTTAGATACAGTTTTCCACAATTATAAATAATCCTATATTGTACATCCCTGTACATATATTTGTGGACATGTACAAATATTTCAGTAGGATAAAGTCCTAGAAATGAAATTGCTGGGTTAAAGGAATGAATTTTTAAATTTTAAAATACTTCCCAGCAGCCCTTCAAAGAGGGCTGCCAATTTATAGCAGCACCAACAGTGACATGTGTTATAATCCTGAGGTGCCCTGGGAATAAGTTCATTACTATTGGAGACATAAATAAAACCTGCTTTCTCTGTTGATCTATACAGTCCATGATCAGTTCACTGACTGGGCCTGTGAGGGGTGCTGGAACAGTTAGAAAACTTTGATTGTGTCAGAAGCACCCAGAGGGCTTGTTAAAACCCCGTTGGCTGGGCCCTTCCCTCAGAGTTTCTGATCCAGTAAGTCTAGGAGAGGGTCTGAGAATTTGTATTTCTAGTAAGTTCCCAGAAATACAAATGGAGACCTCACTTGGTCTGGGGTGGAGCTTGGGCAGAAGTGTTTTTCAGAAGCCCTGCAAGTAATTCTAAGGTGTGGTCAGAGTAGAGAATCACTGCCTTGAGTTTTCTCTTGGGAGCCTGTCTTCTGGACAGGCTATATCAGACAAGAATCTGTTATTCACATGAGAATTATCGTCTATTGGGTTTGTTTTTGTAACTTAAAGCTTCTTGTCCCATCCCGTCTTAAGCTAGGTATCCCCAGAGCCAGAGAAGCAGTGCCTTCTGCTGCCTCTGGACTGTGGGTAATTTTCCCAGAGCACGTGGCCCTGCTCTGCTCCTCTTAGGTTCCAGAGGCTTCCTTAATGAAAAGGCAGAACTGACAGTAACAGTGTCTGGTGGTGGAGATTTTATCACTTTTGGATGCCTTGCTCTGTCAAAGGCTTGTGTTCATGAGAGGGTTCAGGTGTTGGCTCCTGGCAGACAATGACATGCTGTAAGTTCCCAGCCTGGTGTTGCAACTGCTCTCACAACAGCCACCATTATTGGTGCTGATAGCTAAGCTCTTCCACTGTAATAATGATTCCAGGTCTATATCCTAGAGCCCCACCAGGCAATATCTGGTGTGACCCTGACAAGTGGATTGGCATGTACAGTTGCACAGATGGTTTGATGCAAATATTCTAAGAAGCACCATTCTCACCAGTGGTTGTAGACAACTTTCTGGCAGATTCTAAAAGAATATATTGAAAAGGTATTCACTTTTTTCAAATTCAAATGAAGATCCCATAGTGCCAGCAGTGGCCTTGTCATCAAGTTACCAAGAATGGCATGACCAAGGTCCCAGCTGGCCTTCCTGAATAGTCTGTTGTGCCTGATAGCATGGGTCTGAGACTGGTTCCTTTCACTAATTTTGTCTTTCTTTCCTCCCCAGAGGAGAATTCTAATCTGACAAATCAGGTGAGAGAAGGAAAGAAGAACTTAAGTAAAATGGAAAAGGTCAAGAAACAGATTGAACAAGAAAAGACTGAAGTTCAGATGGCATTGGAAGAGGCTGAGGTATTACCTCTGGGGAGCAAAGAGGACTTTTATCATTGTGACAGTGCAGAAGATCTGCATTCTAATAATACCACTGCCACAATGACACTGAAGGCTTAACTGCATGCTTGGAACTGTGCCAAGTGCTTTGTATGCACTATTTTATGTAACCACCCTAGCAGACTGTTGTTCTCACTGTGCTAACGAGGAAATTGAGGCTCAGAGAACCGGGTAAACAATTGTGATGAAGACTCTAGACTGTAAGGAAAATGGGAACCGCGGGTATCTTGTTCCCTGACTTTTCCCCAGGACCTAGGCCCTTGCTGCTCTAAATGTGGTGTGTGGACCAGTTGCATGGGCATCACTGGGGAGCTTGTTAGAAATTCAGACTCTCAGCCCTTCTCCCCAGCTCTGTTGAATGAGAATCTGCATTTAAACAAGATTCCTGAGTGGTTCATATTTACCCTAACATTTGAGAGGCACTGGACTAGAACATTGTCTGGTGTATAAGAAAAGTTCAGTAAATATTGTTAGATGTTTAATAACTAAATATCCTCATACCTGACTCTCTCTTTAAATGAAATCAGTCAAAACCTTTTTTTTT